>OX457050.1:44480283-44555283 GCA_949752735.1 Lumbricus terrestris | reverse complement strand
GTGTCGCTCCTCAAGACGTGACCAATCCAGTTTCTCTGCCGCCTCCGTATTGTCTCCAGCATTGACCTTCTCTCTCCGACCATCCGCAGTATTTCTTCGTTCGTCTTGTGCTCCGTCCAGCTGACACGCTCCATTCTTCGCCAAATCCACATTTCGAAAGCTTCCAATCTTCTTATGTCATCCTTTCTCATTGTCCATGTTTCTGACCCATACAGAACTACACTCCATACCAGCGTCTTGACCATTCTCTTTTTTAGGTTCACATTTAGCTTTCCTCTGAGGAGTTCCCCTCTTTTGTTAAATGCGTCTTTTCCCATGGCTATTCTTCTTTTTATTTCCACATGGCATCTTGCATCCTCTGTGACCATACTTCCTAGGTAGCAGAATTTCTCCACCTGCTCTATTTCCTCTCCGTTTACTGTGATCTTAAATGCTTTCTCTCCTCCCTTGTTTATCCTCATAGCCTTTGTCTTCTTTATGTTTATTAAAGAAGACAAAGGCTTTGGTCTTAGAGCACTTAAAACTTTTAAAACACCTAAAACACTCAGAGTCACTAAATAAATTCGAGTTGCCTTTCTCTGAACATTGCTTAGGAAACTTACAACAATTAGAGTCACTTCGAATTTTGATTAGAGCACAACAAAATTAATTGTTCAATTATACGCATTTTTCAAACAAGGGGCTAGACTGGTTCATCCCCCCGGATAGTCTAGACCGCTTAATTCCATCCGGGGGGATAGATTAATTCATCCCCTCGGATAGCTTTCAGGGGGGATACTCCGTTTCGTGACATTATTATTATTGTCAATTGTCATCACACTGCAGCAAAAGATCCCGCGAAGGCCACCGCGTTAAATGTTTTATAATAGTAGTGATGATGATGATGATGATGATGATGATAATAATAATAATAATAATAATAATAATAATAAAAATGATAATAATAATAATAATAATTTTAGGATCCAAATTTTAGTAGCTAAAATTATTCTTCGGAACTTTTGTTCAAACTAATAAATGATTGTCATAATAATAATAATAATAATAATAATAATAATAATAATAATAATAATAATAATAATAATAATAATAATAATAATAATAATAATAATGATAATTATCCTCATTGTTCTGACTGCGAAAACTTCATCAATCATAGACGATATGCACAGGTTTAATTTCTTTTCAGTTGGATAAAACTTATCTTTCATCATGAGCGATCGTCGCAAGATTTAAATATCCGCCATCCTGTTTAAATTGGCCTGTGACGTTTACGTTGCCATGGCGACGTACTGTTTTTTCAAGGCGGAGCGTAGCTGTTTACTTTTGAAATAAGTTCTACGCAAACACAACATGAACAGAAAACAATCTAAGGGTATCGGAACTTGCCGTGTTTGCCGGGCAAAGTTTAAAACACACTCATCTGATGGCACCGTTCATCGTCACGGTCCTAGGCCTTCACCCTGCCCCGGTTCTAGTCAGCCGTCTGCAGAGACATTAGCCCCCAACGCAGGTTTTTCTGGGGAGCAGTCAGTAGCGGGTGTGAACAACTTCGTTGACCATTCTTCTCATGCCCTCTCAACCCCTCTCCAGCCGAGTATTAGGAATACTGGAGTCACTGACTTAGGAGGCAGCCAATTTACGCCCGTTATGGAAGAGGACACGATGCAACATCCGAACATCACTACGAGGCTGCTCAAGCACATCCCGAAAGGGGCTAGATCGGAGTGTGGAAGGCTTATGACAAACATTTTAAACAGCATCCTTTTGGATCCTATGAAAATTGAAAAATGGCGAAACCTCTTGGCCTTTACAGCCATCGTTCTAGAACAGCCCAATCGTGGTGGAAAACGACACAATTTGACGTCTACCATCAGAAAACGGATAACGGATTTTCATCATTTGCTGCCAAATAAGCTTCCGGACATTTTTGATCAAAACAATTCAGTCGTTCATCCTGCAAAGACTTCGACCAGCATCGAACATAAGATGGCCGCGGCGGTAGCGGCCAAGATTGAAGAGGGCAACATCAGGGCCGCGACACGAATTTTGTGCTCGGGAGATGCTCCAGCTCCAATCAACGAACTAACGCTTGAGGAGCTTCGATCGAAACACCCATCACCTCCCTCTGATCGACCCCCGATGCCCGCTCCTCCTTCTTCGACCGAGGCCTATCAAGCATCTGAAGAGATGGTCCGTGACCAAATACGGCACTTCCCACCGGGTTCGTCGGGCGGTCCCGATGGCCTAAAGCCACAACACATCCTAGAAATGGTAAACACAAAGGATACCGGACCGGAGCTGTTGTCCGCCATCACGGGTCTGGTCAACGTTCTTTTAGCAGGAAAATGTCCGCGGCAGAGATGCGCCCAATTCTGTTTGGTGGCACTCTCTTTGCTCTTCAGAAAAAAACGGGCGGCCTACGACCAATAGCTATCGGCTACTATTGGCGCAGACTGACCTCTAAATGTGCCAACAAATATGTGAGCGACCAAGCAGCAGCTTACCTATCGCCGAAGCAACTGGGTGTTGGAGTCCCAGGCGGATGCGAGGCAGCGGTTCATGCAACCCGTAGGTTTATTACAAACATGGATGACGACAACATCGTTGTGAAACTCGATTTATCAAATGCCTTCAACAGCCTATACCGAGACTGTATGCTGGCTTCAGTTATCGAGATCTTACCCGACCTGGCTCCATACTGTTTCCAATCCTACGCCGAAGAATCAACACTAAAATTCGGCGGCTACACGGTTCAATCACGGGTGGGGCCTCAGCAAGGCGATCCGCTGGGACCCTTGCTTTTCTGCCTACCTCTACAACCTATTCTTCTTCAGTTGGTCTCACCCCTGTCATTTGGATACCTCGACGATCTCACCCTAGGCGGAAAGGCGGAAACGGTCGCAGCCGATGTTGATTTCATCGAAAGAACGTGCTCCACTATGGGCCTTACACTTAATCGCTCAAAATGTGAGGTAATAGCACGCAACAACAACGTCACAGGATACGTTTCGTTGAGAGAGTTCAAACTAATTGATGTCGAAGAAGCCCAGCTACTCGGTGCCCCACTCTCTTCGGGGAAAACGTTGCAGCAATGTCTAGAAAACAGAACCAAAGAACTGGAGGAGAGCCTGAACAAATTAACACTCATAGCCAGGCAGGACGCACTCCTAATTTTGAGAAGTTCGCTGGGTGCGCCTAAAATGATCTACATCCTCCGATGCCATCCCAGCGACAAACACCCCGAGTTGGACAACTATGACGTGACACTACGCCAAGGATTAGAGAAAAATCCTGAACATTTCCTTAAACGACATTCAGTGGACACAAGCCTCTTTGCCAATAAAGATGGGTGGTCTGGGTGTACGGAGAGCGTCTTCGCTGGCGCTTCCAGCCTTCCTGGCTTCAGCTGCAAGCACTCTCCCTCTCCAGACTCTCATTCTAAGCTCTCTCAATCTCGAACCGGACATACACTTTCAAGCCATGTCGTCCGAGTGGCGCTCCAAGTCGGAATTTGACGAGGCAGGAATCATTCCAACAAATCAGCAGGCATCTTGGGATAAACCATTGTTGGAGAAAACTGCGAAATCACTGCTTGAAAACACAGTGGATGCATATAACATCGCGCGACTAAAAGCAGTCTCATCGCCCCACGCTAGCGACTGGCTTCATGCGTTACCGATAACTGCATGTGGACTACGACTAGACAACGAGGACGTACGAGTGGCCGTCGGATTGCGACTTGGAGCAGCAATATGCGAACCCCACAAGTGCGCCTGCGGAGCCCAAATTGACGCCAGAGGCAACCACGGCCTGTCCTGCTCTCTCGGTTTCGGTCGAATTGCTCGGCATAGCACCATCAACGACATTATTCACCGCTCCCTGTCAAAAGCAGGGATCCCATCGATTAAAGAACCGCCAGGACTACTACGCTCAGATGGCAGACGACCAGATGGTCTGTCCTTGATTCCATGGCGTGCGGGCCGCCATCTTGTGTGGGATGCAACTGTGATTGACACCCTTGCACCTTCATATCTCCAGGTCACGGCATCGACGGCGGGTGCGGCAGCCGAGATAGCAGCTGACAGGAAAAACAATAAATACGTTGCTCTGCTTAACACACATTTCTTTGTCCCTCTTGCTATTGAGACCCTAGGTCCAATTTGTTCTGATGGCCTAAACTTTTTGTCGGATCTTGGCCGTATCCTAACTTTGTCCTCTGGTGAACCGAGAGAGACCTGCTTTTTGCTGCAACGTCTCTCTATGACCGTTCAGCGTTTTAACTCGGTGGCCTTTCGAGGAACTTTAGCTGAGCCGGTCCCAGAGGATATATAATATTAGTTATTGCTTCCCTATTTTATTGTACTTCCTGTTTTGATGTTGTTCGTTGAAAATATTAAAAGGATAATAATAATAATAATAATAATAATAATAATAATAATAATAATAATAATAATAATAATAAAGACGATTTCTATGGCGCCGTAACACAGCCATGCCGTTACAAGGGCGCCTCACATACTAAACTAAACAGCAGGATAGGCCTTGAGGAATAAATGAGTCTTGAGTTCAGATTTGAAGGAGTCAACTGAGCCAGCCGCTCTATCGAAGACTTAAAAACTGGAATCACAGGATCTTAAATGGTCGAACGCAGACGTTCATCCTTCTCGATTTTTATCTGATCTCTAATTTACAATACTTGCTTTAGTTGAGTCGGTTTAGATCCACGCATTTATTATTTTAAGACATCATTGGGATTTGTGCAGTAAATGTGGCATAGAAATCAAAAATTGTCTGGTGTAGCATTACATATAATACAAAACTGTAATCTATAGCCAATAAATAATTGTCCTTTTCTTTACATAGCCTTCTTGTACGTGGTGAATCACCTACGAGTCTACGGCCAACACACCAAGACCGCGTTTGCGGGTCACGGTGGTGTAGTGGTGGCGTCGTTGCCATGAAGCCGGAAGGTTCGAGGTTCGAATCCACCTCAAGTAGTCGCGTAGGGACCTTGGGCAAGTTCTTCACTCGCAATTGCTCAGCGCTTCGGCGTGAAACTCCGATGCAGTGTCCGCTCTGCAGTCGGAAGCGCCTCTGAGTAGAGAGCTTGAATGGGCGCTATACCAAGTGCACATACAAGTGCACATGCCAAAAAATCAACGCGCTAGTCATTTGCATATTTGCATTATCATTGCGTGCACATTTAATAGTAAATGATCTTACATTGCGATAAGACAAACTGAAATAAATGCTTTGTATGGATAAACTGTCATTTTGCTGCAAATATTTCGCCGTGAAAATAATATTTCATAATGATGATAAAAATAATACTTTACAATAAAACACATTAATAAAGTGTTTTGTTTCCTCTCAGTCTGAACGATTCATGACTTGGCTGCTGTCATATTCGCGTCTTTTCAAATGAACAGAGCTTAGTCAAAATCGCAGATTCAATCTTTGTTTCACGTCTACTGAAACTGATAAATTATTGTTGGCCAGAGTAGCATAGTTCCAACAGCTGTTCGTTATAGTCGATAACATCCATCGTTTCTTCGTAGCGTAAGACATTGGACTCAAAGAAAATATTAGACTGAACAGAATCAAGAGAAAGGTCACCAAAGTAAGAGCACAAACAGGTAGGCCTATAATAGGCTAAATCGCCAGTATATGCAGCAGGTGGGTCTATCAGCCGTAGTCCATCTTTTGCGTAGGTTACAATCACCATTGGAAGCACCATTGAAGTTGGAAAACCCGGTGAAAGTTGTTTCAGCGAAGATCATAGACCATACGATCACGACACATAGGAATTATCATTTTATTGTGTTTATAGAAACACCATGCATGGAATATCATCGAGAGACGACAACTCATAAAGTGGCCATCACATAATAATTTTATACTGACCTTGCCCAATAGCTATTTTAGGTGACTTTGGCACCTTTTTAGTTCCATTCACATTTGAACTTCCTCAAGAATCAGTGTTGGGGTCACTGCTGTATAATACAAGCTTACATAATATTATTGTTTACATATATATTCTTCTTCCATTTTCAAAGCACCCGTCCGCTGGTCACCTATCCTTAGGACTACTCAATTATATGTATACTGTATTTTTACGACCAGCATTTCTACAGCATCGTTGGTGGCAAGATACTTCTATCATGCTTTGCACACGCTGTCGACAGTCAGCATTCAGCGCTAGCGTTTAACAGAAAGTACATTTTAACACTCGATTGCCCAAGGTATTTTTTGGTACACGAAGGCCCAAGGGGGTTCCGCGCGGACCCCAAGGTTTTTATGGTAATATCTTGAGATGGGATTGGAATATCGTTACAGAATTTAGTTCTATGTATTCCCAGATGAATTTGCAATCGATTGATGTATCTTAGAGCACAATAACACCACCTGGTGTAAAATAATAGTGTAAAATCTCTTGATACACATTTTATGCTTGCTTGCGTCATTTACCGAAGGAAGTCTATCGTTTTCATGCTAAAATCTTGAGAAGGGATTTGAATATCATAACAGAATTTAGTTCTATGTCATCCCAAATGAATTTTCAGTCGACTGATCTATCTTATATCACAATAGCACCACCTGGTGCGATATAATAGTGTAAAAATCTCATGATACACAGTATAATGCTTGCTTGCGTCATTTACCGAAGGAATAGCAGCAAATCTAGCTGTATCCTTAGTATACGATGTGGTTGTGGGGTACAGGGTTGGACAATACTCACGCAAAATATACCATTCGATGCCCAAATGGTTGCTCTAGGAATACCTAAAAGCATTTTTGCATATCTATAGCCGTTAAAAAGTTATCCGGAAAAAACCGGCCTGGGGTCCGGTCGGACCCCCCCCTTGGGCACTCGAGGGTTAAACTGTTTTTAAAGGCAAAAATACCTTTATGTATCTTTTATGGGTGATGGAAGAATGTTCCATGCGCGTGGGTCAGCCACCCGAAAGCCCAATCACCTGTTTTGGATTTAGTTGCGAAAATTGATACATCACCCGAGTTGGATCACCGCAGCCGCGACCTGTTAGCTGCGGTCTGATGCTTTCTGCGAGGTTGAGTGGTGCACGGTTGTTGAGGCAGTTTTTTAATATTATTATATCAAGATGCAAAGTTATAATTTGATGGGTTTGTCTAATTCGAGCCACTGAAGCTGGTACTCAATCGCGGTTGAATGGTCGACGTTTTTAATCGCATGCAGGACCAGACGAGCAGCAGCGTTGATGACCGCCCGAAGCATGGGCGCCCGCACATAGGGGCAAGGGGAGCACTTGCCCCCTGGAAGATTGACATCTATGTTTTTAACTACTACTTTTGGGTTTTTAACAAATTTCTTTGCATTAATGCACCAATGATACGAATGATACAGACAGTGAAAGTCAGAAATCTATGTTTAGAGATCTCCACAGAGAAAAACCTGCTCTTATAACTTTCTGCCTTGCATGTTCAAGCTCTTTCTAAAAACTGCAACATTAATGACCATTGGCTTTCAACACTCCTGCGGGCGCCCATGCAAACAGCAGGCTTGAGTGGAATCCAGCTGTAGTGCAAATAATCACAACTGCAAAAAATTAAATACAAATGCAAAAATTCGAAAATTTCACAAAGTACACTGAAATTACATCAGGAAGGTCTGTTTATTCACAAGTATTGTAATTACATGTATGTATATAAACCAAGTCTGTTATAAGCCAGGCTCCATTTTGTCCATTTTGAAAGCTACCAGTAGGCCTACAGAATCCAGGGAGGTCAAACTGTAGATAAAGTTGGATAAGGAGGCTCTGGTTATCACGCCTGGGATTTACACCCAAAACTGACAAAGAGATCTCTTCAAAAAAAGAAATGATACCCACACTCATCTGATACTTGGATCCTTCAACTGCCTAAACGACACCCGCATTAACAGCTACTCTGGCCCTCTGGCTACCAGACTCGGACCTCTTTTGACTACTCTTTGTAATGGGCTTCTGATGTAGTACATGTGAAAAGCTGGTGCCCTGCGATTGGCTTTTGAGTGGCGCTTTAGAAGCAGCTATAAGGAGCACTTGCCCCTTGAAGCCTGACACCTATTTTTCGCTCATTTATTCATTCGTTCATTCTACAGACTTAAATTAATAGCGCACCTTTAGGAAACTACTTTTTAACATCTAAATTTTGATTTTTAACAAATTTCTAAGGAAACTCAACTGGTCACCTGGTGCCGTCAGCTCTTGGAGCTCTGGCGACAGTCATGATGTATCCTCTGTTTGTACCTCATGAATGTTTTCTTGGCAATAGATAAGGGGTGGTTTGCCATTGCCTTCCCCCCGTTTGCCATCCGTGTCCGTTCGTTCACCCTCCTTACGGAGAGGCTACTAACAGGTCGCACCACGAGAAGGTGGGCACGGTGGACTTTGATTCGCCAGCCCAGGTCGGTTCCGAGTCTACGCCCCAGTTGGGGTCGTCGGTCGGGTCTCCTCCCTGCTCTACTCACGTCAATGAGTGGCTGACGAACCTTTACGACCTAAGGAAACTAGGCCTATTCATATTAAAAATTATACACAAAATGAAACTGAGAAATTTACATAAGAAACCTCTTTGCAAAAATACCTGTTTTCTTAATTTCCAGCGTTGCATTTTTCAAGCTCTTGCTGCTAAAAAATGTAAGCATGACTATTTTTGCCCCCCCCCCTGAAAGATTTTCTGCGGGTGCCCATGGCCTGAAGCAGAATTATACTGCGCTGTGGCAAGCCAGCAAAGGCGACATCGCAGTGATCGAATCGGCTCAGGTTCAAACTTTGCACCAGACAACCTGTGAGAGAAACCTGCTTAAAACTTCGAGACATAAACAAAGAGCTGTCGCACCATTGAGAAGCTGGTTCAACTCCCATCTCAGACATCAGGGGCGCTGAGCAACGTTCAAGGATTAGCCTACAGTGAAATTTTGCTACAATGTCCTGTAAGACCAAATAAAATTAATTTTGTTTTTCTGTTTCAGTTTATCACCATAAATATTTGTTATCGGTTGTGACGTGTACTCTAATGACTGTTTATATTTTCTGTTTTATATTAGTTTCAAACGAATTTCAAATTTTACCCAATATCGGGTTTTAATAATGATATCAAAGAGAATGCAGCGGTTCTTCATCTGTGGAGCATTGTTGATTTGCATGACAGCAGTTCTAATTCTATCAACATCTTTCGTTGCCTTGTCTTCGTTCAAAAATCTCATCGACTTAAAAGGCAACAGAGAGGAGCTACAAACACTCGAACCGTCGCAGTTTGACAATCAGTTGGACGTGGAGTGCGTCAATGCGACAGTTGGAGCGCTGCACTTCCCAATGTGCATCTATGATCCACAACAGGATATTCACATCTCAAGAATGGTGGCTGCTGGTGAATACTTTGAGCAAGATCTGGTTAAGAAGTGGCTCGATTTCTTTCACATGCACCGTAACGTGTCGTTTGTGGATCTCGGTGCAAACCTTGGAACATACACGCTGCCAATTGCACATTCCGGTATTCATGTTGTCTCGGTTGAGCCTAACAAGGACACCGTGCGACGATTGGCAAAGTCCGTTCATCTTGGACGAATAGAAAATAATATAGACATCCTTCATTATGCCATTTCCAACGAGGAATCGACGACCTTCCTGAAGTTTAGCGACGGCAATCGTGGCGACACTTTTATGGTCGGCAATGCATCATGCCATAAGTGTTTGTCGGCTAGTGTGACGGTACTCAACAAACTAACACCATTCATAAGACACAAGAAAGCACTCATCAAAATCGATGTACAAGGGGCCGAAATTGAGATTTTCCAGAATAAAAGTGCTGCTAGTTTCTTCGAAGAAATCGATGTCATGATGATCCAGATGGAATGGGATCAATATCCAGCAAAGTATGGCCAAACGGAATCCAGAAGGCGAAGAGTTGATCGCTTTTTAGAATTTTTCTACCAAAGAGGATACGATGTTTATGATCCAAGAACAGAAAAGAAATTAGACGATGACTGGAATAAGTGGACTCCCGATGTTCTTTTCAAAAAAGCAGTTCTTCCAAATAACCAACTGTTTTTTTAATGAATGTAGTGGAGAAATCGTTCCTAAGTGCATAATATTTCTTCTAAACATAATTAATTATATCTGTCTTTGGTGTAGCAGGCTACATATAAATGTGCCATTTATATGCACATAGGAATTAAACTCAACTAGTGTCTGACATTTTGGTGAAGACCTGACTGCAATGGGAATCAGCTGGGACAAAGCAGAGGAGACTGCAGGCAACCGCACGGGATGGAGAGAGCTTGTCAACCAATGTTCTGAAAAGAACTAAAGGAACAAAAAAAGAGAGAGAGATTGTCTGACAGACAAGTTATTTTGCCTTCGTTCCATATTTTTTGCCTTCGTTCGATATTTTTGTCATCGGTGTCTCAATGTTTAACGCTTATTGTTGCAATGTTTAGACAATGTCTTTTTCAAATGTGCTTTACGGTCAGTCCATCTCAATTCAACAAATGGCTCCTTGTCGACCATCTCAGATTTATTGAAAATTTAACAGAATGTTCACTATGGTATTTGAGGAAATTAAGCCAAATTTTAAATCAATATCTTGGTTTTTAAGACATTTGATTTCAAAGACGTCTGTGGTCACCTCGTTTCTGACGTGTTTGGAACTCACGTCTAAATTTATAGCGACGTTCAGAAACTCATAACCTTATAAATATCGCAGATAGTTTTTCGAAATTTTTCGGTTATTTTAGTATTTCTTGTTTATATGATGCTCTAGTGAGCCCTGATGGCCATCACAGTCTTGCGTGAAGATTAGCACTTGGGCGGTCCCTTCGTCATCACGCCATCAATGATATAGTATGGTGGGCTTTGCAGAGAGCTGATGTCCCAAGTACCAAGGAGCCTTCTGGTCTATCTCGTATGGACGGCAAGAGACCTGATAGAGTCATAATGATTCCCTGGGCAGCAGGCAAACATCTGACCTGGGATGCCACGGTGGTACACGCCTGCGCGGCATCCTACATCGATCATACAGCGGGACAAACCGCCTGAATTTCTAGACATTCAGCAACAGCTCCTAGCAATCCCGAGAGATAAAAAAATAATAGAATGTTAGTAGTAGTAGTAGTAGTAGTAGTAGTAGTAGTAGTAGTAGTAGTAGTAGTAGTAGTAGTAGTAGTAGTAGTGGTAGTGGTAGTGGTAGTGGTAGTAGTTGTAGTAGTAGTAGTAATAATAATATTATTGTAATCAATTCGCTAGAGTGTCCTCATTCTCGTGAGGTCATTGACTTTTCGCTGCGATTGTTTTCGCTGATTTTATACTGTTCTGCGCACCGTTTGCACGTAATTCGCAGCTATTTTGTAAGGTTACCTAGGCGTCCCACCTGTGAGTCGGTGGGTTCGGTCTGTTTGGCATTTTTTGCCGAGATTTTTGGCCATGTTTGCACGGTCAACCCAGATGAGCGATAAAGCAGGTTAGAGACAGCTATGTCGAGACGGTCGAGCCAATCACAGGCCACCGCTACTGAAGCGTGCACATCAATCAAGGCTAGCGGTGTGTGCAGTCATTGTCTGGCGGTCAGACAGCTACACCTGCGCGATGGCACTGTACACGTGCACGGTCCACGGAACAGCCCGTGCCCGGGGTCACGGCAGCCGCCGCTGGCCTCTACACAAGCTCAGGCAGCGGTGGGACAAGGGGCGTAACCAGGCATCCGGGGCATCTAGGTGGCAGAGTTCTGAAACATCCCGAGAGGAGCCCGCCACACATGCTCCCTAATCCTAACCGATATCATGCAGTCCATAATCAACAACCCCGGTGGAATTGTGGCGTGGCGCCAGCTGATGTGGTTTGCCTCCAATATTCTTGCACAACCGTCTCGAGCAGGCCGCAAAAGAAACTTGGCCAACGTTATCAAGAAACGGTTGGATAGGCAAGACTATCTGCGGATGGAGGATGATGTGATGCATGTGTTGGGTGGCGGGGGGAGGTCCATCAGTCCAAGAGACTTGCGTCTGGCGGCGGTGAGTGTTAAGCTCAAGGAAGGAAACATACGAGCAGCAACACGTATTCTCTGCAGTCAGGACTGCCCAGTCAGGGCAACACAGGAATCCTTCGAGGCCATGCAGGAAAGACATCCTACGGATAAGTGGGGGGCCAACCTGGCTGGTCTGCCGGATGCGGCGCTGACTGATCCGTATCAAGTCACAGAAAGAGATGTCGCAGATGCTGTGCGCTCTTTTCCGTCGGGGTCGTCTGGGGGCCCGACGGTATGCGATCCCAGCACCTTCTCGATCTGCTTAACAACCGCGAGTCTTCAGAGTCTTTCCTCCAGGCTCTGACGGGTTTCATCAACGTAATGCTGAGGGGCGATTGCCCGATGGAGATACGTGAGTTCCTGTTCGGTGGAACCCTCATCGCCCTCTCCAAAAAAATCAGGTGGTCTCAGACCGATTGCGATCGGATACGTGTGGCGGAGACTGGCGGCAAAATGTGCCAATAAATACGCCACGGTAGATTGGGCGCCTACTTCACCCCACTCCAGGTTGGCATCGCTGTTCCGGGTGGCTGCGAGGCGGCAGTTCACGCAGCCAGAAGTTATGTATCGGACATGCCCTGCGACCAAGTCTTCGTGAAGCTTGATTTTGCAAACGCATTTAACACCCTGCGAAGAGACGTCATGCTTCGGGCTGTCCATGACACAATCCCGGCGCTTTACGCGTTCATCCACTAGTCCTACTCGGCGAACTCCCTGCTTTAGTTTGGTCAATTCGTGGTGAAGTCACAGATGGGCTCCAAAACATGAGCGCAGCATCATCAGTACCGCCTGTGCCTCCAGCACAGGCGGTACTGATGATGCTGCGCTCATGTTTTGGAGCCGATGTATCTTCTTCGAGCAGCACAGTGTTGGGGTCATCCTATGCTTGAGAAAATGGATACCCAGATGAGAGATGGACTAGAAGAGGTCCTTAACATCAAGCTCAGCGAAATACAATGGAAGCAAACCACATGAGGCACACTCCCGATCAAAGACGGAGGAACCGGGGTCAGACTTGTGTCGATGCTGGCATCTTCAGCTGCGTCGACCAAGTCGCTCGTTGCAACTGTGCTCAATTCGGAGGAGTGGAGCGATGCCTTCTTGGAAGAAGTCATGGAGGCCCGCAGAACAACGTTACCGGGCGGACTTGAGTCGACTTCGGCCTGTCAGAAGGTCTGGGACAGACCCCTCATAGACCCCTCATAGATATAGACAAGGCGGAAGTGCGGTCTTCCAACAGCGACCCACTCAACCAGGCGAGGCTGGGCGCAGCTACATCGCCCCATGCCGGAGATTGGTTTCTGACTGTACCAGTGATCTCATGCGGGCTAGGCCTGAGCAACGAGGCCGTGAGGGTAGCGATTGGCCTTTGGCTGGGCCTCGACCTCTGCTCGCCGCATCAGTGCCACCAGTGCAGGGAGACCGTGGATCCAGGAGGTCATCATGGACTAGTCTGCAGGCGATCGACCGCGAGAGCAGCGCGTCATTTCGCAGTGAATGACATTATCTGGAGAGCTCTTACGAAAGCGAACATCCCAAGTTCGAAGGAACCACCGGGTCTGATTCGGAGTGACGGCAAGAGACCAGATGGAGCCACGTTGGTCCCGTGGGCGAGGGGCAGATACGTCGCTTGGGACGCGACTACCATTCACACTTGCGCTGCCTCATACGTCCATTTGACGTCAACAGTGCCAGGAGGGGCGGCTGAACATGCCGCGGACCGGAAGCAGACTAAATATTCATCCCTACCTGCTACTCACGAGTTCGTTCCTGTGGCCGTAGAATCACTGGGTCCCATCAACCGCGTAGGCCGCCAGTTCTTGGTAGACATGGGGCGCCGAATGACCGCCGTTTCAGGTGACCCTCTGGAAACCGTGCACTTGTTCCAGCAGCTATCCATTTGCACGCAAAGATTTAATGCCGTAGCATTCAGAGGCACGTTCGCACAACGCACCGAGGACGAGGACCACTAACGTCATAGAATAGATTCATAAATCCTGAGGGATCATAAATACCTTGGGTAAAAAAAATAATATTAGTATAGTAACAATAATAATAAGTGCGACCTGGTGGCTGATCGGTAACGCGCTTGCTCACGGAGCGGGCGGTTGCGGTTCAACTCCGGTAACGACCTTGGGCAAGTTGTTTACGCACACGTGCTTCTGTCACAAAGCAGTATAATTTGGTACTGGGAAGTAAACGGCAAATCCCGGAAAACACTAGCCCCTTGTCCAGGACTTTGGGATTCGTCCATTGCCGGTGTGGCATGAAATCTTGTCCGGCATGAAATTGTGTCCGACTCCGCCCACTTCCGTTGTCAGGACAGTCTTTCATACGGCATACGTATGAGATCTTGTCCGGCATGAAATCTTGTCCGGCATAAAATGGACACGACTCCGTCTATTTTCTTTGTCGAAACAGTATTTCCTAATATTATTATATAAATTATCTGCGTAAAAGTATCTTACTAACATAATGTCAATAATATAATTTTACATAATGGGATGAGAAATCAAGAATTTAGGCAGTTGAATTGTTGTTTTAATGTGCGATGCTTGTTGTTGCGACCACGATGACGCGGAACGCGGCAGTCGAGGCCTGTGTTAATGAATAAGATCGCTTTCAGAGCATAGACAGAAGTTCTAAAACCTTCAAAAATTAGACTTTCCATTTATCCTGTTGTGTATACTTTGATTGCAAGATAAAAATATTTCATTGATTGATTGATTAAAGTTCTCAATACCTGTGATATACGGCGCTTATGGTGTCCCTCCAGTCCGTTGGTGCTTGTTCTGCTGTGAGATGAAATCCATACCTGTTGGAAACTGGTCCACTGGTGTCCTTCACGGTACGAGGCAATGCCATCATTATTTCGTTGATGTCCATTGTCCACAGACCCTTCCGATAAGGCACTCTTTGAGCTTATTCCCTCACGCCTTTCCATTCTCTTCAAGAGTTCAGCACTGCCTAACCCTATCCTCAATTAACTTTACTTTGGTAGCTGAACTCCGCCACAGGCTAGCTCTTCTGAGGAAGCCCGTGCCTGTCCCATGCCAGGATAAAGGAGGAGGGTTCTGCGGTGGGCTTGCAACCCACCCAGGTAAAACAAACGCTCGCAAAAGAAACAACGCAGAATTCTGCACGTCTCCTGGAAGGACAAGATTACAAATGAAATCATCAGAGAAAGAACAGGGCTGGACAAACTGGAGAACATCATTAGAAATAAAAGACTGAACTGGATGGGACACGTGGCACGAATGAGCAGCGACAGAAGAGCCAATCAGGTGATGAACTGGACTCCAGAGGGAAACGTGTAAGAGGAAGACCAAGAAAGAACTGGATGGGAACTGTTCGAGAAGATTTGAAGTGCTTGGAGATGACGGTGGAGGATGCTGTTCGGATGGCGATGGACCGGGAGGAGTGGAGAGATTGCGTTGCCCGATGTGCAGTTTTGCACGAGAGGGACAAAGTACTAAATAAGTTGGTAGCTGATGGCTAGTTATAAGTCGGCATATCTACGGTTCTTTAACTTCGTTACACAAAATCAACCATCAGTTCTCGTATTTTTGTTCTTTAACCCTCAACAGCTAACGTGTAAAAACTTACATTACAGCTAACCTGGATCGGGTCTTGCGCTCTGCGGCACGCCTTGTTGGTCGACTCCCAAGATTCGGCCATGTCAGTGACTATATGCGGGACGTCCTGCATTGGCTCCCTTTCTCACAAAGGATCACTTACCGGATATCCTCCTTGGTTTGGCGCTGTCTCGCGGGTGTGGCCCCTGTCTATTTGCAGGAACTCTGTTGCTCCACCCTAAACATCCAGCGCCGTGGCTCTCTCCGCTCTTCTAAACAGGCTGAGCTTCTTGTCCCCCGGGTACGCACTTCTATTACGCAGCACCGTGCCTTTTCTGTCGTTGGCCCTACAACCTGGAATGGGCTTCCTTTGGAATTACGTCTAGTGCCTAGAGCCTTTGAGACTACGTTCTACTCTGCTCTTAAGACTGTTCTCTTTAGCCGTGGTTGGGTCGGGAGCGCTTTGAGTAGATACTCTTGAAGAAGCGCTATGTAAATGCCTGAAATGAATGAATGAATGAACCTGGGGTCCAGCTGGACCCCATTGTATTTTTTTAATATTTGAATTTGTAAACACGATATCGATGATGAAAATCTATTTCTATTGGTAAATTGGTCACGACAACGACTGCAGTAAAGAGATAAGAAGAAGAATAGCGAAGGCAGCAGGGGCAATGGTGGGCTTTGGGAACATTTTGGAGAAGTCGTCAAATCAGCATACGAACGAAAATGGGGATCATCAAAACCTGCGTATTTAGCATACTACTATATGCATGTGAAACATGGACTCTGCGCAAGCAGGACACAAGCAAACTCCTGGCATTCGAGATGCGTTGCTATAGAAGGATACTGCGCATAAGATGGCAGCAGAAAATAACTAACAAAGAGGTGCGTGAAAGAGTGGGAAGCAATAAAAGCATCGAACAAGTGATAATGGAGTGGAAGCTCAACTTTTTTGGACATGTGTGCCGAATGGACAACAGAAGACTGGTGAAGCAAACTATGTTCGGGGTAATTGATGGCACGGAGGTCAGAGGGAGGCCAAGCAGGGAATGGCTGGACGATGTCAGAGACGGGTGCGGAATGGATATACAAAAACTGAGCTGGCTGGCGCAAGAACGTGACAAATGGAGGATGAAACATGCGATCGACACCAACGGGCGTTGTGCCTATGGACTGAGATGATGATGATGATGATGATGAAGATGATGTGTACTTGTTATACCGTCCCTTCAAGAAATCTACTCAGAAGCGCTCCCAACTACAGCGCGGGCACTGAATTGGAGTTTCACGCTGAGGCTCTGAACAATTGGGAGTGAAGGACTTGCCCAAGGTTCATACGAGGCGGGTTGAGGTGGATTATATGCCCTGCTTCAAAATATGCAATTGTCTGCAAGCAGTATGGACGCCAGAAGGGGGCTAGGGTCTAAGCCCCCCTAAAAATTCAGCTTTTTACATGGAAAATGAAACATTTCCATGTCAAAGTTTATGTAAGTCTATATCCTAATGTCGTAGTGAACATTTGGTTTAGGGTCAGAGTAAGGATTAGAGTGTGTCTATCTGACCCTGTCTGACTGTCCGTCTGTCTGTCTGCTTGTCTGCCTGTCCGTCCATCCATCTGTCTGTCTGCCTGCCTGTCTGTCCATATTCTGTTTGTCTATCTGTCGAGTAGACAGACAGACAGATCTCTGCCTGCCTGTCTGTCTGCTTGTATGCCTGTCCGTTTGTCCGTCTGTCAGTCTTCTGTCTGCTTTATTAGTGTGTTTTATTGTAAAATATTATTTTTAAAGAAAAAGAGAAATGATGAGGTTGGTCGGTAGGGTGCAGATACTACCGGCCGTAAAACCAAAACAAGACAGAAAATCAATCACATGAATTGCGACGTTTGTCAATAGGCTATACTATAATTATAGGATATAATGAACAACAAAACTGACGAAGCAAGTCGACAGGTTTTTATTTATTTTTCGTTTAGACTATTTAGATTACTCCACTGGAATCCAGTTAGTCGGATAGTAGTCCACTCGTATTATACGTTTTGACATAGAAGAATTTCGTTGAGGGTAGTTCGCGTAATAAATAGTTGTTCCTCCTGCAAGCCATCCAGCCCACCACCCGAAAGTTCCAGTAGAGATGATAACATGATCACACATTGATAATATTGCCATATCTTCAATAGCACTATGACCAAAGGCAAATGTAACATTAGCCACTGCGCTGTCATTAAAATAAATGAACTTTTTCGACCAGTCTCTGTCCAGTGAAGTGACAATAAACTGTATGCGTTCATATTTCCGAACGAAGTACAGCATAGCCTTTTGGAAATATCCTTCAGTTGCAACACTGTAGCCTTTCTTGATATATCGTAGAAAATCACCACGTCTGTTGTGGATTCCAACTCGAACGAACTCTTTTGTCCATCCAGGCGGAATATTTGAGCTGAGGAAAGTCTGGCGGCCTTTCTAGTATTAGCTTTGAAATAGAAATGATGTCGGATGCGATCTTTAATAAACGACAAATATTTCCAACTTTGAAAATACCCTTTAATAACGATTGACTTGTTCCGTGTTTCAGAATGACTCAACACTAACTTCTCCACATTTGCATCAAACGATGAAGGTCCCGCTGTAAAAATGCGTTTGGGACAGACGTCTTTCACTGTTCTCACATTTAAGTCAAAAGCAGCAGCAACAGATTTAACTTTGTGACCGTGAAAAAAACAAATTCCCTCCCAGTTAGTTCTGCCACATGAAGTGCCGCAGCAACATAAAACATCCGATTTCCAAGTCCTTTGCTCATAAATTCACCAACACTGGCAAAGCTAGAGCAATTTTCGTGAGTCAAAAGATCTGTTTTGTTTATATAGAAAACATTTTCTTTGCATTGAACACCAAATCGATCCGAAAAGAAATTCACCTCAGATGTTTTTAAATCGCTCGAATGTTTTGACTTGCAACAACTAAAATAAATGATCCAGACAAAGTAGCAACTGCTAGTGATGACCACACCAAGCCACCATTTCTTCCTCAAACACGAAACAGGAAAAATTTCCTGCCGCCGATGAGATATCATTTTGGCGAAAGAGGCACAAATAAGTTTCAACCTGAATAAAGATAAACACAACAAGAAGCATTGCAAGAAAAATCATATAGATGAACGAGCAGCGATGTGGATAAATTCATGTTAGCTGCAACGTTGCTTACTAGACAGGCTTCATCCAATCATGAAGCGCAATGTTCTATTAGCCTATCTATGCATGTATTATTTTGATCATCGGCAGTTACTGTCTGAACTTTCAAAAATCTGTTAAATTTTGAAATTCATCGGTTAATATGTTGGTTGTTTAGCTTCAAAAAACATATTGTAGCTGCTGAAAACGTTTACGCAGACATATCGGCTTGCGTTGTAAAAAAAACCGGCGCCGTAACAAAACGGCGCAGAACAAAACGGCGCCGACATAACGGCGCCGACAAAACGGCGCCGACAGAACGGCGCAATTCAAAGTACCCCGACAAAACGGCGCCGACAATACGGCGCAGTACAAAGATTATGATAATTATATCGTTCCGGATTCCGGAAACTAGGGGCACACCCAAGTCAGAATACATCTATGCGTTTAAAATAGAAGTCGGATTGATACAAAAATCATTTTGCCTTAAATAGAATCTGGATTGATGGAAAAAATTTCCCTTAAATTGAAGCTGGATTGAAGAAGATAATCTTGCTTAAATGGAAGCTGGATGAATGAAAAAAGTCTTGCTTAAATGAAGCTGGATTGAAGAAAATATTCTTGCTTAAATGGAAGCTGGAGTGAAGAAAATATTCTTGCTTAAATGGAAGCTGGATTGAAGAAAATATTCTTGCCTAAATGGAAGCTGGATTGAAGAAAATAATCTTGCTTAAATGGAAGCTGGATGAATGAAAAAAGTCTTGCTTAAATGGAAGCTGGATTGAAGAAAATATTCTTGCCTAAATGGAAGCTGGATTGAAGAAAATAGTCTTGCCTAAATGGAAGCTGGATTGAAGAAAATAGTCTTGCTTAAATGGAAGCTGGATTGAAGAAAATATTCTTGCTTAAATGGAAGCTGGATTGAAGAAAATATTCTGACCTAAATTGGAGCTGGATTGATGAAAAATAATAGTAATTTGAATGGAAGTTGGATTGATATTTAGAATATATTTTTGCTGCTTCTGCTATTGAACTACTAAAACCATTGTTTTTTAAGTTCAGTTTGCGCCGTTATGTCGGCGCCGTTTGGTTACCGCGCCGTTTTGTTACCGCGCCGTTTTGTCGGCGCCGTTATGTCGGCGCCGTTTTGTCCTGCACCGTTTTGTCAGCGCACCAAAAAACCCAACATTTTCACACATTTTAATTTATTTTGAGCAGTTGCGGTCATCAAGACAAATTATTTAGTATTGGAAAATAGCCCAAAATGCCCTCTACAGAATGGCTTAATTTATTTCTATCGAAAAATAAATTATGGATAAGTTATAATAGAAAAAAACATGAGAATGTTATGAAAATTAAACACCTTTATATACATTTAAATTTATTTTGAGCACTTCCGGTTGTCAAAAGACAACCCAATAAGCATAGAAATGTAGCCCCACATTCCCTCTATAGAATGGTATAATTTGTGTCTCTTCATATTAAAGAGCGCAAAAGTTATAGTCGATAATCTAAGGGGGTGGTATCCACCTCTGGTACCTTGGGTAAATCGGGTATAACTTTTGAACGGTAGGGGTCATCATCAAACATTTTAGCTCACAATATGTGCCAATGAACCCTCTACAGCTACCTAAAAGGTCAAAATTTTATTCCAAACGGAAGAAGTTTGATTTGGGAAAACCTAGGGGTGGGGTGGATGCCACCACCCCTTGGTAGCCCGAGGGTTAAAGATACCTCTAAGATAATTCTTTCATTTGCAAAAGTAGTTTTACTATTATTAAGCCTAAGAATATTATGTCGCTATTATAATATTACAAGGATGCGTCAAAATGTCTAGCGTGTATGGAAAATATGAAATACCTGAATTGTGAGTCTATAGCTTTTTGTGTGTCAATTAGCTATCGACGCGTTACATAAATGATAAGGTTTCTTTTGTCGCATTCGCAAGTGTGCGCGTTGAGATTTCCGACTCTTTTAGCGATAGGTCGTGCATTTCATCCAACGACTTTGGCTTCATGCATTTTACATGAATCGCAGACACGTCGTGTTTTATGGTGCTGCAGCAATTCTTGCTTTCAAGTCCGTTGTGTATGCGTTAAAATGACGGTCTCATAAGTTGGCAAGCATGCATGAGAATAGTCCAACGTGTGTGACTTGACTGACCGTGCTTAAGTTCTGAGTGCCTTGTGCAATATGCACAGTGGGCGTGTATGATGGACTTTGGCATTAATTACAATTATCATTGCGAACAGTGCCAGTGTGTATGCGTGTGTAGTCTGGAAGAAGATTTTAAGTATGCACGCCATACAAGGTGAAGTTTTACTGATAACACGTATGAGCACTGCCATGGCCTACTAAGCAAAGGAGAGTAACTCAATTTTTATGTTTTTGATTTAGAACATGTTTACATCCTGGCATTATATTCTATATTAATAATTGTCTAGAGGCAAAAAAAACCGAGGCCTATCTTGCGAAATGCATCTGCGCCGAGGATAGTGACCGATGCATACTCACTGACCGGCGATAGGATTTGAGTTCAATGCGATAACAATAATATAAAGTCGTATTACTTTTTGGCAGCCACCCATTATTAATAATTGTGAGTTCTGATTTGCGTGAAACTGGTTGTGAGCTGTCAATAATCCTTTTACATGAATCAAAAATACGTGTGTTATTGTGCTGCAATAGACGGCAAAATGAACGAAATTTTCCCGAGATCAGCGTGTACTCACCTCAAAATTTACCAGTAGGCCTACAGCCCTGGTTAAGGTATGGAAAAGTCCTTGCAGAATGAAAGAGCTATACTGCTATAGGCCTCATCATCGAAATCCTTGGGCTAAATGCCTGTAGGTGTCCGGCGCCACTCTCTGTTTGAGTATGTCTCGCGTCATGTTGCCCATCTTCAACCTGTCCGGTCTGCAGGTCCATACCATTAACATCTTGAACCAGCTAGACCACCTTGTCTGATGAAGAGAATATTGGAAGAGAGGCACGAAGGACAACCTGGGTCAATGCCCGTATGTGTCCCACGCTCTCTCTCCCCGACTCTCTCCACTGGTCTGTACTGACCGGCCTGTGCATGTCAGCTCCACATCATGACACCTTGAAGCATCTGGGTCGCTATGTCACCTGTGCCGTGGTTTTTGCGGATTTCAATGGTCTTGGTCTTTTACTGCCAGCGTATCGCCACCCATCTGGCAAACCTTCCTCATTTTATCCGGGCTTAGGACCGGCACAGGGAAGTTGCTGGCTCCCTGTGGCAGAGGATGGATGCAGTTTAACGTCGTGCCCAGGACGCTATAGGCCTAGCCTACATGAATGCATGTAGCATTGTTTTGCTACTACCATCCACAGACAGGCAGGACGGTTCTCAAATGACAAACATTCGAAAACTGTAACAAGAGAAGCGTTAATAAGAGAAGTTTAATAAAGGAAGTTTAATAACAAAAGTTTATTTGCCTATGAATTGATGAAATTGATCGGCCTTAATTTCCGTTTTTCCTACAACAATGGCTGACATGTTTTATGATATCCTATATAGGTCGCAGCTACGTTAGCAGCGAAGAGCAACGTAAGGTAATGTAAGCGTATGTTTCACTGAAATGACGCCATGCATCAATATCTGTCTGCTTAATTATTCGCACATTAATAATTAATTAAGACATTCAAAATAATGTGCATGACAATAATTATCGAGAAATTTAATATTCATTATTTCTTCCGTGGCGCCCAATGAACAGGCGTGAAGAGATTGCGCGAAACCTTAACACAATATCTATATTATAATTCCGAAATTCCATATGTTTGTTTGTTTATTTGTACGCTTTTGACTCTCCCCTGCAGAATAGGCTCGGAAATGAAACAGCGTCGGTTTAAAAAAATTCTTGCAATCGATTCTTACCCAAATTATAAGGTCATCGCAACTATTTTCAGGTTTTAATTCAGTTTAAAACAAGAGTTATTAGCGTTTTAAGACAGATTTCATCAATAAAATAATGATCAACCTAGCGCTTTTGTCAAGAGTCTACTCCGCATGACGTCATACCCGCCCAGTAATAATTTCCGTAGCGCCCCGAGGGGTGGGTCAAGTTTGGCTTTTTGGGGAAGCGAGGTGGGGTGGAGGGTTGGCGAAAACCCTAAATTTAGCAGTCAGCGATGGGTATCAGAGTGGAGTAGTGTTTAAAACCCTAAATTTCACTTTAGAACTCGAGTTATTAGCGTTTTAAGACAGAAGCGTTTTAAGACAGATTTCATCGCGCACTCTTTGGTAAACAGTATCGAGCTTTAGTAAAAGAGTCTACAGCCCGAATGACGTCATACAAGCCCATTAATAATTTCCGTAGCGCCCCGCAGGGGCGGGTTACGTTTGGATTGTTGGGGAAGCGGGGTGGGGTAGAGGGTTGGCGAAAACCCGAAATTTAGCAGTCAACGTTGGGTACCACAGTGGAGTAGTGTTTAAAACCCTAAATTTCCCGGGCAACGCCGGGTTACACATCTAGTATAACATATAGATGAGACGAGGTAAGGAAGAAAAGTGTAGTCCTAGGGTAAAGCAGGGCTGTCCGGGTAAATTTTGAGGTGAGTACACGCTGACCGGGAGAAAAATACCCGACCTGTTCGGCCCCGAAATTTGTTACTTCAAAAGTAAGGCTATCTACGGTAAGACTTCAGGTCGTGAAGAAATAAAAAAATTATAATTATGGCCATCTCCCTCAGTGTAAAGTAAGACAGCGTGCGTTACGAATGATAGTCATAAAGCATACATAATGTAAAACGACGAGAGGTAATGTAGCAATAGCACCTGTTCAAGTAAACAGACAAATTTATGACCGTGAATAGAAATCACTTTGCAGATGAACGTCAAGAGATAAAAGTTCAATATATTTTATGGGACGTTAGCCTCTGCCGGAAATGAATTAAATGATGAGGAATTATTATTAAATTTGTCTTAAATGTATAAATAACGGTGAGAAGAGATTACTCCGCGAGTCCGCGTGTTCAACTTCAGACGTTCTTCTCATCATTGCACCGTTAACTGATTTGTATTCGAAGAGACTGCAACAGCTGAAAAATGGTATGATTCGCACGCTTCAGTAGGCCTACTAAAGACAAGCAGCTTAGACACGTGGTTCAAAAACTTTAAAGTAACAAACAGCAAAACGAACACGAAGTTTTCTCTCGTTATCTTTCGCTAGATAGGAAACTTCTTTTTTTCGTATTGCCATTTGACGAATAGAATTGCTTGTTTACTGACTCATTTTCTTGTAAATATAATTTATATAACTAACAGCTTGATAATATTGAAATAGTTAATTTCTAAATTAGGTATCACAATAAAAAATATAACCAAGTAGCTATTTATATAAGGGAGAGTTGCTATGAACGAATCACTTAAGACAAACTTAGGTCTTCTTCTCTTTTCGTTCTCTTATGTATACCGCATGAATGGCGCCGATTTCCTAAAAGGAAATTAAGCCATATGCTTGGTTGATATCCCATAAACGTTGCTAATGAGCAAAAGACAGATTGCATTCGTGGATTTATGAGAAATAACTAAACAAAACTAGAGCTGTAAAAAGTCCAATCAAGGCAACCTGTTTTCTTGAATGGACCGCATGGTGTCCTTGATTGGACCAGTTGCCTTGATTGGAACATATTATTTTAAAGACGTTTTTAACACTCGGAAGTTAAGCTGGGTTTTTTTTCCCACCCCACTGTCAGTATTTGTCCTGAATTCTTTTACTGCCTTGAAATTTTGCCATGCGCTTTTGTGCATCTGTTCATAGATGATTTGTGCTTAATTCCACATTTTAATTTTTTATATTGAATGCATTGTCACGTGACTGACGTCATATAATGGCCATTGTTATTGATAATGTATTTGTGTTGAAGAGGTTTTGACGGTTATTTGCAGCCAATGCAGCTAAACTGATACCAAAATTTGATATCAATGTATTGACAATGATGATATTTATGAGGATAATGAAGAGTTTGTTGATTGTAATGATGTCTCAGAGCTGAATAATGTTGAAATCGATGATGTCATAGACCTAGCCTATGTGTTGCAACTTTGTATGTGGAAATCATGCAACAAAGCGTTACTTGTGTATAGATGGCCGTATGATTATGCTAATATTTTGCCTTAGTTAGGTTTCATAGTTTGTCAATTCCATGCTAAACTTTAACTGAGTGTCTTTTTTTATAAAACATGGTCTAATTTTATACCATAGGCCTCTAATGGTGTGGGGTGAAAAATATACCCCAGGTTATCCAATTTGTGATTTGTTTAGATTAGTCTCCAAAGGTTAAAAGGTTATTTTGCCCCCACCCCCCAAAGTAACGCTTTAAAACACATATTGTCTAACCATGCAATTAAAGAGTGTCAAAACACTATCGGGTTAGCTTAAATCAACTCGAAATTATGACTTTCGTTGAAGTACTTAGGAGCAGCCTGCTTCGTCAAAATCACCAGTATAAGCCTAAATAATTATAGACTACAGGACTTTATAATTAGGCTATAGTGAAATAATATGGACTAGATCATTTAGACTGGGTCTAAATGATTTTGAAGTCTTTCATTAGTACTCAGGTAATTCTATTTGAGAACATCTAATGCAAGGGGAATTGCACAAAATTCACACAGATCACCACGTACATCACCATCTAGGAGTATGATGCCTTGAGAGCAACTGCAGGTTCCATTATCAATATTTTGATCCGAAAAAAGTAGCCTCGAAGCCGTTTCTTCATGTGACTTTAACGACGATTAGATGAAAATATTGATAACAAACCTCGAAGTGGGAAGACGGATGAAAATCTTCAGAGCAAAACAAGTAGCGGGGTAATTTTTTCTGATTTTTTAGTGCAGTAAAGGCGATTAATGATGCAAATCTAGTGATGCAAATCTAGTGACAGAGGGGTAATTTGAAACAGGGGTAATTTGAAACCCTTACACCGGTTTTTGACGACCAGAATATGGTCACCCTACACTAGAGTGTACTATTTTTAATAAGAACATGCAGCGCGGCTTTATAAGGCTTACAAGAATACAAAAACTCAGAAAACGGGTTTGGTGTTAGTGGCATTTTGCAGTCTGTAACATTGTTGCATTAATTAGAGCAATAATTATTATGCGAATATGTCGCGTGATAATAGCGTCTTGACCTAACAATGCTGTCACATTTCAGATGAAGATATTTTTGGTTCTCGTGTGCATCCTTCTCGTGGTTGCAAATGGTAGGACAAGTGACATTCAAATAGTTTTTTCTTTCCATTTTGTATAAATTCGTACGATTGCAAGTGAAATATCCTTTTATCTCCTCATGGGTGCTCATAACTATGACCTCATGATCACAGTTTTTTTTAGTTCAATGCTTCCTTCCCCCTCTATATTAATGTGCTGCAAACAAGACTTAGTGTAGGCCTACTAGCTCCGCTGATTGAACAGCTTTCGCTCTCACGAACTACAATAGACAACACAAGTGTAGTGTACAATGGAGCATAGAATGCTGCATGCAACAGCAGGACGCATCGCAAAACAGTTTAGGCTTAAGCAACCAAGTTGGTGTTTATTTGTTGCATGAGGCCTGGTCAATTTTTCACTTAATAGTAAACGCTGGTAATTGAAATGCTAGTTTCAGATAGGCTATATACTGGAAATTTCCAACATGCAAGAGCCACAGGGATGTGAAGTTCAGCTACAGCTGATGTTCAAAATGTCCTATTTGCTCACAGTTCACGGATACATGCCCGTAGACGGGTGCGCTGACAAAACGGCGCCGGACAAAACGGCGCCGACATAACGGCGCCGACAAAACGGCGCGGTAACAAAACGGCACGGTAACGAAACGGCGCCGACATAACGGCGCAAACTGAACTAAGAAAACAATGGTTTTAGTACCGGTAGTTTTATAGCAGAAGCAGCAAAATATATTCTAAATATCAATCCAAGCAAGAATATTTTCTTTAAAACCAGCTTCCATTTACGCAAGAATATTTTCTTCAATCCAGCTTCCATTTAAGCAAGAATATTTTCTTCAATCCAACTTCCATTTAAGCAAGAATATTTTCTTCAATCCAGCTTCCATTTACGCAAGAATATTTTCTTCAATCCAGCTTCCATTTAAGCAAGAATATTTTCTTCAATACAGCTTCCATTTAAGCAGGACTGTTTTCATTCATCCAGCTTCCATTTACGCAAGATTATTTTCTTCAGTGCAGGTTCAATTTAAGCGAAATTTTTTCCATCAATCCAGATTCTATTTAAGAAAAAATGATTTTGTATCAATCCGACTTCTATTTTAAACGCATAGATGTATTCTGACTTGGGTGTGCCCCTAGTTGCCGAAATCAGGAACGATATTTCATAATCTTGAATTCGTAGTGACTTTGCTCTTGAATAGACAAACAGTCACTAAGCTTATGGACGGGTATCATAATCTTTGTACTGCGCCGTATTGTCGGCGCCGTTTTGTCGGGTACTTTGAATTGCGCCGTTCTGTCGGCGCCGTTTTGTCGGCGCCGTTATGTCGGCGCCGTTTTGTCCTGCGCCGTTTTGCCACGGCGCCCCGTAGACGTAGACGCCACTGTTGTTATGGCGCGGTCGCTGATCACGTGGTCATACAGTTGCCGCTCTTCAATCAGACGAGCTTTATAAGGTCATCGATGTCATGAATACGCGGGGGGGAAAATGCGCTCCCCCAGTAGACTCCGGGTTGAGCTCCGGACGGGTGGGCGGCCACAGCTGCGGGTTATGAAGCTGAGTGTCTCCCGGGACAGGCTGACAGCTACCACACTACTACGTCTACAGTCGTGTGTCCGTGAGCAAGGATGGTATTTTGAACACCAGCTATAGCTGAACTTCACTTCCTTCAGCTTTTGTATGTTGGATAATTCCTAATTTTCGGCGCTGCATCGCAAACGCTCAAAAAATTGACAAACTCAAGAACATTTCTAAACGGCGTTAGGATCTAGTGGTAATAATCTACTGTTGTTGTTTCTAACATTTCGGGGTAATGCTAAAGGTTTTGACCGAATTATGACACTTTTTGGGGTTTTTCTTTTCATCGAGACACAGTGCAAAAGGTTAGTGTCTTGTACATCGATTTGCATTTTAAAAGCGACGTTTCCAACGCAATATACATGTAGGTCTATGCCAAAAGGCAACACGTCGAAATGTCATCGATTGCAGTTGTGAAGCGTTTCCGTATTTTTTTCTTTGATGGTCTATTCATTTCTTCTTTCGATTGATTTCAGTGAACTACGTGCTGACTGTGTGCTTCGATTCGTGTTATGATAGATGCGTGAATGAGATTTGCTGGTACGAGTGTAAGTGTCATTCGCTCTGCTTCTAATTTCCATCAATCGTGATTTTGTTTTTTCTATTCCTACGTTTCGTGTCTGTGTCTTTCAAATAGAAAAATTGTGATCGACGATAACGAAGAATATGATGAAGATCAGTTTGGCGATGATGACGACGACAATGAAGATGATGATGATGACAAGGAAGATGATGATGATGACGACAATGAAGATGATGATGACGACGACAATGAAGATGATGATGACGACGACAATGAAGATGATGATGACGACGACAATGAAGATGATGACGACGACAATGAAGATGATGATGACGACGACAATGAAGATGATGATGATGACAATGAAGATGATGATGACGACGATAACGAAGAATATGATGAAGATCAGTTTGGCGATGATGACGACGACAATTAAAGATGATGATGACGACGACAATGAAGATGATGACGACGACGACAATGAAGATGATGATGACGACGACAATGAAGATGATGATGACGACGACAATGAAGATGATGACGACGACAATGAAGATGATGATGACGACGACAATGAAGATGATGATGACGACGACAATGAAGATGATGATGACGACGACAATGAAGACGATGATGACGACGACAATGAAGATGATGATGGCTTACACGATTAAGATGTTGACGATAACAATAATTATTGTTATTAACAATATTTATTTCTCGAGGTTCTAGAAATTTAGAGATAATATTTGCCACAAAGAACAGTACGGTACATTTATATCTGCAGGGTCTCGTCGTCAAGGTTTGTAGGAAAGACGCCTTGAGTGTAAATGCGTCATCCTTTTCTTTGAAGCGCAGCGTCTCATGAAAATAATAAAATATAAACTTTCGGTTTATCTGCTTGAAATTGTCAAAGTCATCTTCATATAATTCATTCTTGCCAATTCAATAAGCATTAAAAATGACAAATTTTAACTTCTTTCTCAATTTGTGCAGTGTTTAGGCGATACTTCATATTGTTGTTAATATTATTATTATTATTATTGTTATTATTATTATTATTATTATTATTATTATTATTATTATTATTATTATTATTATTATTATTATTATTATTATTTATCACCCGAGGTATAATTATTATGATCCCTAAAAAACAAACACTAATAGAAGCTTTGTTGTTCTGGAGTTAACGGTCATCCTCATCGGTCAATTGTGCAAACGTGCCTCGAAATGCGACAGCATTAAACTTCTGCGTGCAAATTGAAAGTCGCTGAAACAAGCGTGCTGCCTCTTGCCGACCTAGTTCTGCCAAGAATTCCTGACCCTGAGCGTTGATAAGACAAGTGGCACTAGAATAAAATCATGGGTAGTGGGGTTTCAGCATACTTTGTGAACTTCCTAGTGGCATCCTCCTCCTCCTCCTCCTCATCCTCGTCATTTTTTTCTATTTATTTATTTAATTAATTTTTTTATTTTTTCCTCAACCAAAAAAACAACAAACAAACATGATACAATTATGGCGTTGAATAATCATTAACATAATTTGGTGGCGATGGACCGGGAGGAGTGGAGAGACTGCGTTGCCCGATGTTCAGTTCTGCACGGGAGGGACTAAGTAAGTAAGTAATTTGGTGAAGAAGGGGAGACCCAGAAGGGATGGAAAATCCCGCTAATAGAGCCACCCATAATTCATGTAAAATATAAAAGAAAAACATGACAGAACATTCAATTGTAGGAATAAAAAAAATGATGAGGGAGAGAGAAAAAATGTTATTAAGCAATCATCATCGTCATCATCATCATCATCATCGTCGTCATCGTCGTCATCGTCGTCATCGTCGTCGCCGTCGTCATCTTTATAGTCATCATCCATCATTACTCGTTCTAGTCACATAAGATTATTATTTCAAGTTGTTACCATTCCTATCATTATCATTATCACAATCCACCATGACTGTCATTATCATTATCATCATCGCCATTTTATTTACTATGATTTGTTGTGATCATTATTATCGTTGTTAATTAATATCATCATAATAATATAAAATATATTATTTTTATTATTACTAAGATTTTTGCTATTAAATAATTTTTTATTGCTACTACTGCTACTTTCTGTTTACAGATTGACTGATACCGGTTTGTTAATCCTGTGTTTGTTTCTTTTTCATATGCTATACAAGGTACGCTTAGATGCAATACACCGACACCGTGGTATTGAAGACTCATGTAAGTAGAGTTTACAAGATTTGTCGGTCAGTGATTGTAGGCATATCATTCAGGCGTATGCATTCTGATATTCCTTCGTGTCTGCAAAATACGGATTTTGTGTGCACGGGGAGACTTAGGGGAACAGAGAGCGGTTGGTTCTCCAAAGCTTGTAGTGGAGACGCAGCTGCTTATATTCCCCATTATCTAAGAAATATATCATAAATATGTACTGTAAATATCTCCTTTCATAATGAGCAATTTTTTACGATGACAGCTTTTGCTACCATCAGAGATTTAGAGTGGGCCAACTTAAGATGATGTAAGCAATGAGGATAAGATAGGCATATTTAGTGAAGTTTGAAACCACGTCTGCGAGCACTGAAATTATGAGTAATTTTGTGAAGCTTAACATGTCTCAATCACAATATGCAAATTCAAAAATATTGCGAACAATAATATTCATTGTGAGGTGACATTCTGAATTCTTAAAACATGACTATCAGCCTTCAGAATTGAGCAATTTTGGTAAGATGTCAGCTTTAAGTGCCACCATAGGCGCCCGCAGAAATCTTGCAGGATGTGACAAAACCTATGGTCAATGTTAACCATCAGGCTAACCAAGCTTTTTTTGTAACACGGACTACCAAGGGGGATGGTTGCCACCACCCCCTCAATATTGGGTTCGGTTTGAAATATCATAAATTGTAATATAGATCTACCAATGGTATCAGCATTCATTTCTGCACAATATGGTATATTTAGGTTTATAAAATATGAATGCACCTCGAAATTATGAATTTGTTACCATGGGTACCCGTCGATTCCACAAAACGTATACTTACGCACTGGGAATATATTAGATTCTGTGTGTTTTAAGCATGATTTATATAAAAAAATAGTTTACATAATATTATAAAGTCCAATGTTCAACCATAAAAACTAGTAATAAGTCTGTTTTATGTTCAATCAACACAAAAAAATGTTGTAGCTGCTGAAAAACGTTTTCGCAGACATATCGGCTTGCATTGTAAAAAAAACCCAACATTTTCATACATTTCTATTTATTTTGAGCACTTCCGGTTGTCAAAAGACAACTCAATGAGCATGGAAATGTAACCCCACATTCCCTCTATAGAATGGTATAATTCGTGTCTCTTCATATTAAAGGGCGCAAAAGTTATAGTCGATAATCTAAGGGGGTGGAATCCACCCCTCTGGTACCTTGGGTATATCGGGTATAACGTTTAGCGACCGGCCTATGGAGCATCATCAAAAAATTTAGCTCAAAATGTGTGCCAATGAATCCTCTACAGCTACCTAAAACGTCAATATTTTATTCCAAACGGAACACGTCTGATTTGGGAAAAAACCTAGGGGGAGTGGATATCCCCCTTGGTAGCCCGAGGGCTGCTGCGGGTCTGAGATGTGAAAGACTATTATGTAGTTTACTTGTAGATAGGAGTAGTCTACAACTATGTAACCTACTTTACTGCTCATTGCTTATGGATGGGAAGTCAATTTCAAGGAAACATTTCCTGAGAAGTGCCTAGATAAAAAAAATGATCCACAAACTCGAAACATATTGACACAGACCTTTATATTTGTGAATTCAACGTCTAGAGTCTTGTATTGACTCAGGAGGTAGCAGCAATAACTATGATAACGACGACGAAGAACATCAATTTGCTTTTCTTTTGACTTATTTTTTCGACTATTTTTATTTCAGAGGAACAACAGTTACTAGCCTTTCCTTACACTAACAACTTTTTGCTCGTATGTTTCAGGTCGAAGGACGCAGACCACGAAGTCACGCACTCGCTCCATGCTGAACATGTTTCAAAATTTAAGATTCGCAAACACTAAATAGACTGTATTCGAATTAATTAGAAGTTTAATACAAATTGTAGATTTTTAAATCCTGAATTAGAATCTGGAGCAACAGATATATAAAGTTATACTGAAATCTGAATCAATAGATGTTTTAACGTTGTTAAATACAAATATAAATTTTGTTGAACATTGCACTACCAACAGTAAGAAAGATCGAGCGCGTATTTAGGATTGTACTTTTTTGCTACTGAGCACCGCACTCTCTCCTTTCTCTCTCTCCTTTCCTCTCTGTTTCAGCATCTGTCTCTCTGTCTCTCTGTTTCTGTCTCTGTCTGTATGTATCTCTCTCTGCCTTATCAATATTTTGATCCGAAATAAGTAATAGCCTCGAAGCCAGGTCTAAAAAAATTACCAGCATCTCTCAAAGAATAGACAAATATATATATATAAAAAATTAGGAGAACACATAATTATTTTCTATTACAAATTATTCTATTTTTGACGTCTATAAATAGCATCAAGCATTATATTTTGATTCAATTTAAAAAAATTTAGACGCTTTTAGTTAATTGAGATGACCTCACATCGTCAACTCAATACATTAATTTGTGTCCCTAGGTAGCGGGATAATTTTATCCCTTTAGAGCCTCCCCTTTTTGTAACCAATGAACAAGATGTGTTAACCTGTTATGCATACTTTGGTTGCAAAATAAAAATATTTGATTGATTGATTGATTAAATTTAAACCTTGTAGCCCCATAATGTCCACCAATTAAGAAAAAAGGTTGGGAACCACTGGCCTATGACATATGAAACGCATGACTTGACAGACACTCAATAAAATACATTTTGTGGTAGGCCGTCAAATTATGTCAAATTAGGCCGTCAAATTTTGTGGTAGGTGGTCAAATTAGCATTTCGTTAGTCAGTTTTTTTTCTTGTAATTCATTCAAGAAACGATTTCGCACTGCCCTTCATAAAGTCGTCTTGGATTGCAGGAAGAAAACTACAACTATACACATTCCATGAAATGAATTTCTGCTGCTACACATTACGGTGCCAACTGACTTATTGGTGTTGGCTGACTCGATTCATTACTGGCTTTTATCATTAACTCAACATGTTTCGTAAACCGATTATAGCATCACTTCTAACCAGTCACAGAAACCGGCGTTGGATACAGCTATAGCCTACGTTTGATACTAAGCTGACACAAGAATTTTAATTGAAAGATATCTTACACGGATGAGCGCAGTCGAGCAGTATTTTCTGTAGGAAAGAAACGTAGACAGACAGACATAGTAAATGAGCCACATGGAGACAAAGTCATCTATCAGTAAGTCACTTATTCACTCACTATAATTCACTAATTCATTTACGGACTGAATTGTAGTAAATCAGACAATCAGATTTCTGATTCATTGACTAACTTTCTCTTTTTTTAGACTTACTAATCACTGATCCGACATTAATACTCACACTGCGACTAGTTAACACCATACTTTGACTCACTTGATAACTGGCTGAATAAGTGAATGACTCACAACCTGACTAATAATAATTGCTTGACTTCCTCGTTCGTCCGCTCATCCACATGATATATTTAATTATAGTTTGCTAGAGAAATGCGACATCAATTGCTGTTTAATGTATTTGATGTCTAAATATTAACCACACCACCTACTCGTTATTCTCCTGTCCAGGAAAGTGGACGAATGGATCCCTACCGAAGGAAGTTTATGAAATACAGAAGCGCTCAGTGGCAATGAATCCTAAAAACGCGATCGCTATCTTACTCCCTGACAGCGTCGATGCATAATGCTGTAACAGGTGGAACAAGTTTTAACAATATTTAATTGTATCTAAATGCTTCATCTATTTATTATTTCAGATTTAATTTGACATTTTTTCAATCCATAATTTCGAATAGAATTCAGTTTATTCCAATGAAATGCGTTTTAGTCTTAACGAATCCTAAATTTTATTGAAAAATGTCCAACATGGGACGAGTGGATGATTGTGATTTGCATCGTTTGACCTGAAACACACAACCAAAAAGTTATCAGAGTAAGTAGGCTACGGAAGCGAATTGACCATCTAAAGTCATCGTCGTTGTCGCCGTCGTCGTTACCATCAACATCATTAATCAACATCATTAATCATCTTACACGAATGAGCGAAGTCGAGAAGTATTTTCTGTAGGAAAGAAATATCATTAATCTTTTTTTGGCCACATCCTGCGACAGCCGGACAATATTGAAAATAGTGTCATGATGGGGCTGGTGGAGGGTGTTTGTAGCCGCGGTAGACCTAGAATATGCTGGCTCGATAACATCACGTTGTGGACCGGTCTATCGGGAGCGGCGCTATTGAGGACAGTAAAGGACAGATCTTGCTGGAGTACATTGGTCCGATCATGCAGCCAACCGTCGCGAAGCGACGTCGGCGTTATGACATGACATGACATTAATCATCACCATCACCATAATCATCATCATCATCATCATCATCATCATCATCATCATCATCATCATCATCGTCATCGTCATCGTCATCGTCATCGTCATCGTCATCGTCATCGTCATCGTCATCGTCATCGTCGTCGTCGTCGTCGTCGTCGTCGTCATCGTCGTCGCCGTCGTCGTCATCATCATCAAAGATGTGCGTTGAAGATACGTGGAAATCAGAGGCGAGTACTGGAGATGAATGGCTAGTGAATAATAATCCGTGGAAGTTGAATCAAAACCTCATCAGCAATTCATCTTTAAGAACGGCTCATCACGGACAAACAGTGAATATTCAATATAGAAATTTATGATGTTCATGAAATATTAATTTTATGAAATATTATAGAATATTGGCAGCTTCGTCTCCACCACATAGGTCCCCTATGTTGCCTTTAATTATATGCTCATACACAGGACATCCATATAATCCAGACAGGAAAGAAGATTGGGAAAATAATCATACAATCACTGAACAATACGACGACTTGAGAACTGTACTTACATGACTTCAGATATACGTTGGCTGTTTCTTGCACGTACCTTTTCAAGCACATGAAAAACAAAACTAACGCACGATAACAAACCGGTGTAGTAAACTCATTAAACAGCAAATAATGATAATAATAACAATAATTATAATAATGATAATAATAATGATAATATTATTATTTTTACTATAATAATAATAATTATTATTATTGTTATTACTACTAATATTATTATTAAAACAATTATTACTGTCATTATTGTTACTTTTATTATTGTTGTTATTTTTACTATTGTCATTACTATTTTTTCCATTATTGTTTTTGTCATCGTGATAAGAATGATAATAATAAAATGTCAACAATAATTGTTGGTGGCAGAGTTGTTTTTAAAGTTATTGTCGTTTTATCGTTTTAAAAATTGTTAATTAGTTTTTATGAAATGGAAACAACGGACGAATTTTAAAATGAATACAGTTTAATTAAATTTACAGGTGGCAAAATTACTTCTTATAATCATAAGACTACTTACTATTCCACTTAGAAACTAAAGAGAAAAGGTTGAAATTTTAAAGTGACATACCGTCTACTTAGAGCAAAAAAGTTCCAACTCTGAAAACCATTATTTTCAGGAATCCAAAAAGCAGTTTCAATACCAAATTGCAAATCGTCATTTTATTAGTGACTACAATCAACAGTTGAATATTATGCATAAAACCTCAGTAAAACAAGATGAAATAGTCTGATCAATATTACTTAACACATCATTGATATAAGTGTCAATTCATTCTAGATGGTACATTTTTGCACTTAAAAGTTGAAAGTCAAAACATTCTAACTAAATAAACTTTGTTGCTTTGTTAAGTGTGATGAAACCAGAAAAATGATGATACTACACATAAAAGCAAAACCAAGTTATTATTTATCCAGTATATTGTTCTTGCTCAATTGCCTCAGTTACGAACAGCGAGAAACTCGTAGAACGGTTTACAATCATTTGGCAGAAAAGCGCAAAGTTTGAGCAGGTCTTCCTTCTTGTTTTTGTCTACCCCCAGTGGTGCGGTATACGCGTGTGTTAGCTCCATATTACTGAAATTGACATTCCTTCCCCTCTTCTTGTAGACAACCGCTTCACTCACTCCTCCAATTTCGTTGGAAAACGAAACTGCTACATCGCGCGCATCGTCTCGGCTGTAGATGATAGAGTGCTTTGTTATGATGCCTGCAAAAGCGTTGCCACGCATCACAGTGTTAACTGCACTCCAGTCATAGATATTTTCTCTGTTCAGAGAAATAACTTTATATGGCATTTTTGGTCTAGCGGTACGTGCGGCCTCCTCGTATTGACTGGGAAGATGAATATCTCGCTTTCGAACTTTGTTTTCAATTGAGCTGTGAATAGCATCGCATTCCATCTGCGAGTGGCCAGATTCAAAGTACTTTTGTTCGACTTTTTGCGTATTCACACTCCTGCTGAGAAACACAATTATCATACTACACACCACCCTGTTTCTATTCTGCCCTGCACAAGTATCACTGTATACTATTATCTGCTCAGCGCCCTTTTTTATCTTCTTCAACCAGCCAATGGTATAAAGCTGATGCAATTTCATTGGCTCCTCTTCCGGCCTCTGACTCTGTCCACATGTAGCAGCTCCCTTCCTTTGTTCCCAAGTTATAGAAAGTTAGATTATACATGCTAAGTTTTCGCAAATAATATGCTGAACCCACTGATAACTTCGGAACTGTAAGAACTTGTTCAAGGTCCATTGCTGCGCATATTTTGCTATCAGAAGTGCCTTCTTTATCGATATTCTTGCTCGTTCGGGCTTGCTCTTTCCTTCGAATATGTGCAGCGTATTCCGCTTGTTCCTCTGCTGCTAAAACACCTCCATTTGACTTCTTGCGAAACTCAAACTTACAACACGAATCACATGTGTCCTTCGATGGCTTATGAAATCTTAGGTTGTAATCATTCACAAACACAGATCGATACACACTCTCGTGTACGACCTCTTTTGCCTCACTCATGCACTTGTCCTTATATAATCGATACATGGCAGAAATGGTCAAAGCTCCCTCGAGATACTTACACTCTGGTTGAACGACAATAATGACTTTCCACGTGTGGAAATGACTCAATGTGTAATTTGACTTCAGCCAAGGAATCTGGCTTGGTTTTATTATGACCCCTCGTTTTTCATTTACAGAACCTCTGCCTGGTGTTGCGCCACGAATGCCAATTTTGTGTGCTTCACGTACCATTGCGGCTGATATGTCCAACGTATTTAGAAAGAAATTTTACACACACTCACTCTCTCGTTCTCTATATTGGGCAAGAAAAAGTAATATGAATGATTTCGTGGTTTACTCTTACCACCGTTATTCAGCTTGGTTCTGGTCGATACAACCTGCTTCTCAGTATTGCTACCAACAAAATCATGTCGTCGTTCCTTCAAACCCATTTCCCAAAAAGCTTTTTTTTATCTTATCCTGTTGCTGCTCATCAATTTTTGTACTACACTTTCTCCTGCACTTTTCTGCCATGCACATACCTCTTACTACTCTCTTCGAGGTCTCTGGCATATTGGTATTTTTTTTCTTGCGTTTAACTTGTTCTCCACAATTGTAAGCTTTTTTCTGCACGAATCGTTTCCATTCCAGTTCATTTCTTTTACGCTTCCGGGTCTTCTTATGCTGAGACTCAGACTGGTCTTCAATTGCAGACACTGGGGGCGGAGGCTGGTTGATATTGTCCAGAATGGCATGTAGAGACTGGTCGACACCGGCCAGCAAAGCAGGTTGAGATTGGTCGACAGCGGCCAGCAAAGCAGGTTGAGATTGGTCGACAGTGGCCAGCAAAGCAGGTTGAGATTGGTCGACGGTGTCCAGAATGGCATGTAGAGACTGGTCGACACCGGCCAGCAAAGCAGGTTGAGATTGGTCGACAGCGGCCAGCAAAGCAGGTTGAGATTGGTCGACGGTGTCCAGAATGGCATGTAGAGACTGGTCGACACCGGCCAGCAAAGCAGGTTGAGATTGGTCGACAGCGGCCAGCAAAGCATGTTGAGATTGGTCGACGGTGTCCAGAATGGCATGTAGAGACTGGTTGACATTGTCCAGAGGGGCATGTAGAGACTGGTCGACGGTGGCCAGCAAAGCAGGTTGAGGCTGGTCTACTGTGGCCGATGCAGCAAGCGTGAAGTGGTCGGTAACAGGAGGGGATGAGCGTCCAGACTGTTTCATACACGTACCGTCGTCGTTCGACTCATCATCACTGAGCTTGTAATCTTCGTCGACTGCCGAGTTATCTGGATCAATATTGTTTAAGAGTAAATCATGTCCCATAACTCATCATCACTGAGCTTGTAATCTTCGTCGACTGCCGAGTTATCTGGATCAATATTGTTTAAGAGTAAATTATGTCCCATAATGATTTTGGTTATGCGCTTCAATGTTAATTTGGGTTTGGGTTATGTAGCCCAAACCCAAGCCATAACTTTAACCCTCATTAATTTTAGCCGTAATTAGCAATGAATTTACTCATCGAGGCCATGGTTAGGCTGTTATTGGCAAATTCAGAGTTGAAACATTGGTGCATAATAGGCTAATGAAGGAGTCATTGTGAGCAAATGGGATGATATTGAGCGATCCAGATTAAGTGAACATCAGATTCTGCGTTAAGGTTTCCTAGTAAATATTTCAAATCCAACGATATCTCGATGTTTGAGTAACTTGCGAATATATTTCGGTATTATTACATTTAATATCAAGCGTGTGGCGACAAGCACATAATATCGCCCGCAGTTACGGATACTCGCGTTTCATTAAATCAAAAGCATGAAATAAATCTTACCTGCGTCAGATTCATCGAGCATGAGCAGTCGCAGCACTTCACAAGCTTTAAATTTGCTTTGCCTATAATTATTTGATCGTGACATTGTTCGAAACTTGCTAAAAAATAATATTGTCGCGAAAATTAACCAAAATTATCACAAAATATCATCGTTAACAGCCGCCGGAAGTTGATCAGTGGTGAGCAAAAATATTCCAACTACAGTTGAAACAACATTGCTCTCAATAGCCTAATCCGGGATGTTGATGATTTGAGGCAAAAATGTTCTATCTACACTTGGAACAAATTCGCACTATAGAATATAATAATAGTCACAGTTGAAACAAAAGTGCTTCGCTAGATGTCAGTACTGGTATGTGCTATAGAGCTGGAACATTTTTGCACGAAAGATAAATGAATTTACTCAACGAGGCTATGGTTAGGCTGATATTGACGAAATCAGAGTTAGAACATTTTTGCTTTTAGTGGACGATACATTTTTCATGCTTATTTATTATTCTTAGTATGAAAAAAAATTGAAGAATTTTGAAATGATCTACATTTCTTCCGTATGCGTCGTTGTATTTACTCCAAAGCTACTCATGAAATTGAAAAAATCAAATTTTATAATGATATATTTAAGCATGTGGTTTTACTTACACCTAGAATCAAATATCTCAAATCGGGCATACATGTAGGTGGCCGTTTACTTAATACGCCCTTCCTGCTGGGCAGGCGGCTTCTTTTTGAACCTTTATTAAGTCACATGTGGTGCGGCTGACGGTCGGTCTTTCATTCCTAATTAATACGTCATTGATGCTGGGTAGGCGGCGACTCTTTGATCGTTAATTATGCCAGATGTGATCGGTCGGGCGGGCGGGCGGGCGTGCAGGCACGCGGTATGACTTTGATCGTTAATCAACAGTAATTATAGATGCGCACACAAAGACAAAGACGCATACACACACATACAAACACAGTGACAAATTTATTGACAGGTGCCACTCACGCCTATGCTTTGATTTGCATGTCACGTGGCAATTTAGAGGGCTGCCATTTACCAGAAGGTGTGGCTTGCCCAGAACCCTAGTTTATCCTTGCATAATTAGCATAATTAACGAGGAGCGGCGTGGCTGTCCCAGTACAAGAAGTTTCCCCACTACTGCCGTCTGTTCCCAGACACGAAAGTACAACTAGAAATAAACGGCCGTAAAAATCACCAGTGATGAAAAAAGCAGTTAAACTACTTACACTTTTCATAGCAGTATTTTCCACGGCAGATATCCATACATTTCAGTATGCAGACTTCTTTGGCAGGTGCAGTCAGAACGTAGTTAACTGAAATAAATATACAAGAAACTCATCGAACCATTGAATATTCAAGTATAGGCAAAACCGTAACAACTATTATACTAGTTTCAGTTGAATTCATTTACTGCCACTGCCATTGCATCTAATCGTAAAGATATTATTTATGACAAAAGTTATGACGCGTAGATATAGGGGAGGGATGAGGAGACAGTTTGAGGTATTGGATGCAACAGGGTCGGGCTGAAAAAGGTTTAAAATATTTCCATTAATTTCATACGTTGAAATATCTCCGTATTGGACTTGAAGGGCGGTGTGGGATTAGCATTAAATTGAAGAATGAATTTGGTCATGTGGGTGTGGGACCGGGTAGGGGTTGGGGTTGGCTGAGGGCGGTTGAGATATGGGTTGGGGTAGTGGCAGGTAGTGGGAAGTGAGAAGGTTGGGTAGGGCGAGAAACCAAAATTTATTCCAGAACGATGTGCGCAGGGGTGGGGCTGAGTAGAGAGAATAATGTGGTGGGAGCGGAGCAGGGCAGAGAGAGGAATGGGTGGTGGTTTGGTGGGATTGGGCCGGAGTGGGGTCGCGATGGATCCGGGGTTAACACAAAATGAAACATAATTTTTGTCATGAACTTCGTATGTTGAAAATTTTCGGGTTGTGACCGGATGGCGTCGAGAATGGGGGTTTGGGTAGGATGGGGTCGGAGTTTGTGAGTGAAGGCAGGGTGAGGTGGGTATACGGTTGGGGTATGTACGGCGGTGGGGCCCAATTGAGAAAAAAGTAAAGTTTTAGTTTTCAAGAACTTCGTATGTGAAAATTTTGCGTCCTTGCTTAGTGTTGAGGGAAAATATCCGTGGCAATAAATGTGTTAAAACAATAATTAGTCACTTTAAATTTGAATTGCAGCATGACTTCATCAATTTTGAGCATTTTTCAATAATTATATGCTACGGTCGAGAAAGTGGTTTATCCGTCCGGATACTTCACTGGCGGCGCATGGGGGCAGATGGGGCTAAGCCGACCCCTAAAAGTGGCCCAGACTTAGAGCAGAAATGCGAAAGTCTACAACAGTTACTGCTTACTTCGCAATACGAAGAGTAGACAGTGATCAACGGCAACGAAATAAACCATAATTCTTATCATAGCGAAGAGTGCTACATTGTAATTGGTGGAATTGACCTGTGATGAGGTTAAGACGCGGTTGTCGTTGTTATACACGCCTTTGTTACAAGTCGAATTGACAATTGTTGCTCCTTACTTGCTGGTCTTCCCCTTGGGGTCCTGGGGTGACTTGATCGTGTCTTACGCTCGGCAGCTCGCCTTGTTGGGCGGCTTCCTAAATTTGCTCCTGTCTTTGCTTATATGCGCGATGTACTGCACTGGCTGCCTGTGTCCCAGCGGATCCCATACCGCGCGCGCATTGCTGATATGGTCTCTCGCTGTGTCCTCCCATCTTTTCTTCTGTCGTCCCCGACTGCGTCGACCATATACCTCCGCCTGCATGATTCTTTTGACACAGCTACCCTCCTTTTTTTTCTCATTACGTGTCCATACCACCGCAGCCTGGTCTCCCGTGCTTTGTCAGTGATGCATGCCACACCGAGCTTCTTCCTGACTGATATTCCAAGCACCCATCGGAACAAAAATCGATAACTGGGAGGGAATATCTCCTCCCCAAGACCCTCCCTCTGCTCAGTGGCTCAACACTAAGCAATGGTTGCAAAATACACAAAGTAGACCAATAGGCCGCCACAGAATTAGTTTTGAAAAATTAGAAAATTACACATTTTTTGGTTCCATTACATGTAGGCTAGACCAGCGGTTCTCAACCTTTTCACACTGACGGACCCCTTTTTAATTTTTGATCCCGGTCACGGACCCCCACCGAAATTTGGCGCCTTTGGCGCATTATCGTACGTGACTGTGCGACTCTATAATCCTATAGGCCTATATCAATTTAGTAGGCCTACATGTATGCTATAATATAGCACAGATATGCCCCTGCAATCCTGTAGTACAAATTTATATTACTGATAAGAATATTTGAAATTTATTAGAAAAAACCGTAGTTTATTTTAATGTAAGCTTTGGGCATGCATATTCGAGCTGAAAATGAAAGCGCAGAACAGAGAAGAATGGAGACGTCAAACATTCGAACCTGCCTAAGGGCAGAGCACGGAAAAGAAGAAGATTCGAGCACAGTTTATTTGCTCGAAACACTCATGCATCAAGCTAACTCTTGCATGGATGCAACGTGCATCTTCAGTGTAGGCCTAATGTCACTAGTCAGTTCAATGATTTGGTTCAGTTCTGAGGTTAGTAAATCCCACGAATCAAAGTTTGCAAGAAATTGACTGGAAGTTCACGAAAAACTGTGAACGTTTAAATTACCAAATGAGAAGTTGAACTGATCCAGATATTATTGACCGGAAATAAAATTAACAAATTTTGGTTGATTGATCTGAGCATTTCTTTATTTTTATGTAAATTCATGCAATTCATCAAAATGTGTCAAAGTTATCATCCACTATCCGTTTTGCACCAGATATCATCTCTTTTGTACAAGCAGACACTTTATCACTAATTTAAGGGTGATTAGATTTGTCTGCATCACTTGCGTAGAGGCATTAATTTAATTCAAAAATGCCAGCCAGGTAAGCCAAAGTTTAAGCTCATGAGTTGTTTATTCAAATGAATTACAGGCTGTGGTCTTTTTCTAAAGGAATTTCTCTCAAAAGCATCCCGAAATCTAGAGTCGGTTACAAACTGACCCATCAAAAACAAATGAATTTGTAGCCTAATTAATCAGCGTTTTAGGCTACTGTGGCTTCATGTCGCCATTGAAAAGGAGAAATATTGAAAAATTGACAAAGATTTATCTGTTTCTATGTTTTTAACTAAGAAATATGTAATTTTCAGGACGTGCTCGCGGACCCCCAGGCAGATGGTCGCGGACCCCCAGGGGTCCGCGGACCCCCGGTTGAGAACCGCTGGGCTAGACGACACACCTCGCTTGACTGTGTAAAAAGAGACACAGCTCCTGAAGGTTTTACCGTTCTTCACGTCCACCGCCGTGGCGCCTCCAGTCGCACAAATGCTGGTAGTGGCCTTGCTATCATCTACAAATCCTCGTTAAACGTGAAAGTTCATCCTCAGGTAGAAATGTTTTCTTTTTCCTCGTGTGAAGTTCAACTTGTTCGGTTTGGAAGTTCATCATCATCCATCACAATAGCCAACGTCTACCGACCTCCTGGTCCAGTCGGTGAATTCTACAACGACCTTGCGAATCTGATATCGTCCATCTACATTGAAGCTGGCGAAAGACTGCGGTTATGTGGTGATCTGAACTGTCCTGGGTCCGATGGTCATTGGTCATATCAGCGAAGACCTTGCAGATGTCTTCACCATCTACGGCCTCCGTCAATCCATCGTTGTACCGACTCGTGGTGATAACCTTCTGGATGTTCTCGTTTCTGACGATAGAACAACAGTTTACGACGTACAGGTCAGTGACGCTGGTCTCGTGTCTGATCATAAGATGCTTCTGTGCAAAGTAAATACCTCCTTCGACCGTCAACCAGTTCAACACATTTTTCGAAACATTAAAGCTGTAGATCCTGTTCAGTTCAGCCAGCTGCTTGCTGACTCTGATCTCTTCTCTGCACCTGCTAGCAATGCGGATGAGTTTGCTGAACAGCTAAAGAAAACTGTAACTCAGACATTGGATCAAGTCGCTCCGATTAACAACTGTCTTCGGCGACCTTCTAAACCAGTCACAAGATGGCTTTCTACCGAGGCAATAAAGGCAAAGAAAGAGCGTCGTCGGTTGGAGCGGAAATGGAAACAACTTGGGCTCGAAGAGGACAGACAACGCTATCGTCGCCACTGCCGTGCAACCAATAAGCTAATCAACGATTCACGAACTTCTTACTTCCACAGCCTTCTCGAGAATGCTGAAAATCCGATGGACCGTTGGCGCATCACCCAACGACTTCTGCACTCAAAGGAGACTTCCAGCTGCCAACGTTCAGACTCTGAGAATCAGTCTTTATGCTCTAGATTTGCTACATATTTTGTTAACAAGATTGATGACCTTAAATGTAAAATTACTAGATGCGCTGCCAATTTAGTATGGAATGATCTACTGCTTGATTCTGACTTCTCTGAATCTACATTTAATGACCTTCCTCCTGTCACCTACTTGGAAGTATATAATCTTCTCAGAAGCTTAGTACCTAAATCATCCCCTATGGACTTTATACCTACACCTCTTATTGTTTCTTGTTCTGATGTTTTCTCCCACCTTATTGCACATCTGGCCAACTTGTCTTTTGCTGAAGGATGTTTCCCATCATGCTTTAAGTCTGCTTTAGTTACACCTTTGCTTAAAAAACCTGACCTAGATTCCAATAATCTGTCTAACTTCAGACCTATCTCGAACCTAAATAATATTTCCAAGATCCTTGAACGCCTCTTTCTTACTCGCATCAAGAAACATATCACTTCCTCTCCCAACTTCAGTCCTTTTCAGTCAGCTTATCGTGAAGGCTATTCCACTGAGACTGCCCTTACATCCACGCTGGACAACATCTTTTCGTCTATTGACAATGGAAAAGCCTGTCTTTCTGTATGTCTTGACCTTAGCGCAGCTTTCGATACCGTAGACCATCAATTACTTCTTTCTAGACTCACGAAAAGCTTCGGTGTCTCTGGTACTGCTTTAAACTGGTTAGCGTCTTATCTGGGTGACAGGAATCAGCAGGTGGGCATCGGTACCGCTAGGTCTGAAACCACTGTTTGCACTGCTGGAGTTCCACAGGGATCTGTCCTTGGTCCTCTATTATTCACAGTCTTTACCTCCCCAATTAATCGCATAGCTAGTCATTTTGGTGTACAATTACAACAGTACGCGGACGACACTCAACTCCATATTACTCTTTCACACACTGATCAGTCCGGTAAACTTAAACTTGAGGAGTGCCTTTCGCCACTATATGCTTGGTTCTGTTTTAACGGCTTGGCTATAAACCCAAACAAGTCTGAGGCAATTTTGTTCGGGTCACGACAACGCCTGCGTTCTTTTCCTTCACTTTCCAGCATCGACATCGCAGGCTCCGCAGTACCATTATCAGATTCTGTTAAAACTCTTGGGGTTACCCTGGATAGTATGCTTACTTTTCGGATGCATGTAAATAACCTTTGTAGATCTTGCTTTTATCACATCAGGGCAATACGCCACATTATGTCGGCTCTGACTAAGGATATGTCGAAGACTTTAGCTTGCTCCCTTGTCTCCTCTCGCCTTGATTATGCTAATGCGATTTTTGTTGGTATTTCAGACTATGAGCTACATAGGCTGCAACGCATCCAAAATTCCTTAGCTCGGGTTGTGCTGCGAGTCCCATTACGATCAAGTTCTTCAGTTTTAGGCCTACTTCATCAGCTGCATTGGCTTCCTGTCGAGTTCAGGATTAAATTTAAATTGGCCTGTTTAACCTACAAATCCCTCTCTACCGGAACACCTCCCTATCTTCAGTCACTGCTTACTCCTTACATTCCTCCTTGTAGCCTGCGATCATCAAGCATGGGTCTTTTAGCTGAGCCTCGATGCAGAACTGTAATGGGCTCGCGTGCATTCCATGCCTCTGCTCCCAAAGAATGGAATCTACTTCCACACTCTCTTCGTTGCTCAAATTCACTCCCTACCTTCAAAAAACGGCTCAAAACTCACTATTTCTCTTTGGCTTTCAAGCACATGGACCTTTAACTGCATCTTCCTCTGGCGGCTAAGTATCCGCGCCTCAGATTCACACTTTGGTGTGACCTTGCGCGTAATAAATTTATGTAATAATAATAATAATAGGGTTTTCCAATACCGATATGGCAGTATACTTATAAACCTGCTATAGGCCTAAACTTTTAGCATGTTTGCTTATGGTAAAGACAAAACCTGTTTCTTTCAAAATAAAACTTTGACTTTAGTTATCCTGATATTCTGGTACTCTGCAAAAAGCCTTTTTGAGATTTTCATGGCTTTATTATTCAAAACCAAACAAGAGCCTGAAACGCGCTCTAGGCGATGTCAATAGCTGAAAATGTGTTGTTTTCTGGGCCTTTGGCGCTTGCAATAAAAGAACCCTCTGGGTAAGAAAACAGATTTGGTTGCGCCCCTGTGAGGAAGGAAGGGCTCAGGGCTTCAGCCCCCCAAACTGGAAAAAATCCTGGCCCTGGCGTCCCCACTTGGATACTCCATCTCCAGTATTAATTCATCCACACAGATCTAGAATTTTCCGTGACATCGCACTGTCGCTCGGTCTCTCTCAACTGGAGCAGCAACTACACTCGCTCATATCTTGTCGCAACTCGCCTCGAATATAATTGCCTATCTCTTTATTCTGGCTTCACCATGTTGTCATCTCAATTCTACACTTTGCAGCGCGCCTTAGACCTATCGCACGACTTCCTCAATACTCGCACATCTGCACGTACATGACTCATGACCACTGGCTTCCGATCTTGGAGACGAATATGTTACAAGACGTTGCGGTGCTTGGCTGCTAAGTGCCTGCAAGCCTTATCGCCTAAGTGACGTGATGTGCAAGCCGCTTTCCGCAAGATGTTTACGCTCTCTTCGTTCTGCTGACCGCCTTAATCTATTTTGTACCTCGATCACGAACCTCATTGACACAGCATTGGACTTTTGCAATACTTGTATTGCGGAATGACTTTTCCGCTGGAATTCTTAGCAGGATTCTTACAGAGATTTCACACGCATAAGACCGTTCACTTTTCATGGACCTGCATGCCGTGCGAAGCGCTTTACAAATGATGTGTTAGATTAAATTATATAATAGGTGAAGAGCAGTGGCGGCGCTAGGGGGGACTAGGGGGGCTAAGCCCCCCCCCTTAAAAGGCCATTCATTTTTTTCCCATGTAAAAATTTAAAAAATTGACGATTTACCCCCTTTAGCCCCCCAAAAACTGAAATCCTGGCACCGCCACTGGTGAAGAACACAATCTAGATGTCACTTGTCTCACCATTGGCAACCACGAGAAGGATGCACACGATAACCAAAAATATCTTCATCTGAAATATGATAACATTGATAGTTTCAGAGGTTATCATCACGCGACATAAATATTTGCATAATTGATATAAAGCAATAACGCTACAAACTGTAGAATGTCAATAGCAACAGACTTGTCTTCTGATTGAGTCCTCGTCCTGTTATAATCTGATTCTTGTAAGCTTTATTAAGCCACGCTGCTCTTATTAAAATGATAGGCTGCACTATTGGTCTAGTGTTAACATTTGCATAATGCTGTTTCATACAGTTCTGTCTGTTTGGTCGAAAGTACTTAAAAATACTGTAGGCTACTCCTGGTATAGACTACGTCGGATTTCTTTAACAGCTGCTTATTCCTTGGTCAGGTGGCGCTCCAACATCCTCGGTTTCACAACTCATCTATTGTTCCGAGACTGACCGACGGTGTAATTCAAACAAATTATTTTGATTGATAACACTTCTCTCTAATGAACAGGTAATAATGCATTATGCACATTTTATTCAGTTTCAAATAGTGCTGGCGGTTGCCAAACTCTTCTTCTTCTGGTTCTCTGTCACCAAGCAGGTTCGGCTGTCCACTGTCGCCACTATTCCCTCCGCTTCTCTTTTAGTCTTTGATATCTCTTGCATTAAGTTTATAAGTATAGTGCCATGGTTGCCACACTAAGCCACTAGTGCTAAGAAGGTTTCCATATAGTGGAAGATAAGGAGTAACACCTAGTGTTCATCTTTTCTGTTTGCTGTAGCTAACCACATAATACTGCTCGTCTTTAGTAGGCTAAGTCTACGAAATCGTGTGCGTACCTTTTTCAGCTGTTGCAGACTCTTCTAACTTCTTCAAATAGAAATCAGTTGACAATGCAATGATGAGAAGAACGTCTGAATCTGAAGACGCTGAGCAATCTTTTCTCATCGTTATTTAGGCCTATAGAGTTATTTAAGACAGATTTCATTATTCCTTATCATTTGATTCATTAATGACAAAATGTCACATAAATCGTACTAAGCTTTTCTCTATTGACGTTCATCTGTCAAAGTGATTGTTATTTACGGTCAAGAATATTTCTGTTTATTTGAACAGACACTCATATAACACAGATCAAATTATTATATCACCCCTCGCCGTTTTACCGTTTGTATGTTCTGCCATCCATAACTCACGTTCTTTTACTTTACTTCGAGGGTCATTGACATCACTATCTCTTCACGACCTGAAGTCCCACCTTAGATTGCCCTACCTGTGACCTACCATAACATTACCATGGCCTGACTCACTTTCACAAGCATAACCTTATCTCTATTACATTACCATGACCTGATGTATATCACCCTAACTCACTTTCACAAACATAACCTTATCTCTATTACATTACCATGACCTGGTGTAAGCCTGTATTACTCTAACTCACTTTCACAAACATAACCTTACCTCGCCTACTACACTTTCTCTTCCTTGCCTTGTCCTAACTGTGATAATTATATAATCGTGTGTTAAGGTGTGGCGTCATCGCTCAATGCCTTGTTCACTGGGCGACATAAACGTTAATAATTGCTGCGGTATTACATTTCCCAATAATTGTCATTGTCTTACACGCCTGTGTGCTTTGATTAAATATTAATTTCTTGTTGGAATAATTTGGCAGACACAGTTATTGACAGGCAGACATATTTTGATGTGTAGGCTACTTCATGGAAAATCTTCGATTACATTACATGTTTTAATTCCTCCCTGTCCACTCATGCGACTTGCATAGGATTTGCAGCGTCAGCCAATGCTGTAGGGAATAATAATATAATAATATTATGACAATTAATCCACCTGAACCCACCAAGGAATCTCATCTGTTATCCGGCTAATAATGAAAGGCAACGAAATATATAAATATAAATGTCAACCAAAATTACTGGAATTAATTATGTTTGCTCTCATCTGAGAAATTAAAGCAATATTTTCAAGTCATTGATTGGAAAATAAATCATTTATTGTTTCGATTATCCATGTACACTATACAGTTTTCAATTATTGTACATTGGGTTTGTTCCTTTGTGGGGAATTATTGCAATGTCCTCATGCACCTGATGCATGTCTCACCGCAATGCCAAACATCGATTTTTATAATTTTGTATACCGCGACAATCAAGCTTCTTTTATTAAACTTCTGTTTTCGAATGCTTGTCATTTGCGAGACGTCCTGCCTGTATGTAATATTATAATGTAATGTAATTAATAATTTCTATAGCGCCGCTCACAACCAAGGCCATTCAGTAGCGCTCCCAGTGCGATAACCCCTAGAGAAAAAAAAAGGTCTTAAGAGAGAGAGAGAGAGAGAGAGAGAGAGAGAGATGTAGATAACGATCCTGAAAGTAGAGTCCCACGCAGAGTGGATGGAAGAGAATTCCACAAAGAGGGTCCAATGATGGTGAACGATCGAGTTTGAGCAACAGTGGTCCTAGCTCGTGGAACAAACAAGTCAGCCCTGTCCAGAGAACGGAGAGGTCGATGAGAAGATGCTGATAGAGGAGAACGAATGAGATCACTGAGATACATTGGTGCAAGTGTATGTGGGTGATAGCAGCAAAACACTGCTACGTACATGCAGGCTAGGCCTATAGCTCTTTAATTCTGCATTAAGAACTTTTCCATACCTTACTGTAGCCTACATAACTCCTACCTGCCACATTTTGCTTTGCATTATCTGGCTCTAAATCCTAATATCTTCCATCACCTTCCCATGTCCCTCGTGACTTAATAATTTACATTACGATACTTTACAGTTTACATAAGCCTAAGCCCATAGGCGTAGGGGTCATTTCGGCAGTGGGGGGGACAAAGATTTTTACTTTTGCCCGAAAGGTATACTTTAAATTTTTTGGCGGACCGCGAGTCGCCGACTTTTTCTCATCGACCAAATTTTCTGATGACCTTTTTTTAGTCATTTTGTACAAATTCTCAGAAAATAATTATAGTTGTTTTACCCCTGTGTGTCCGAAAAATCCTCCCATGCCTTTTGCCCGAAAAAGGTTTCTCCGCCCATGCCTGTTTTGCCAGAAGAAACACATTTGCCCGAAATTTCCTCCTTACCTTAATCTTGCCGTACACACTACATAGGCCTAAACATGCTTTGCTTTCAATTTACCCTCCTCTAATTTCAGACCCATCACCTTCCCATGTCTTTTCCATATTAAATTTTTACCTAGGGCCTACGTTTACTTTACCTTAGCCTATATTGACTAATTTTTGTCTCATCTTAAATCATCGATTCTCAACTTGGCTAAAGGTGATTACCTCTGCGAGGTATAATAATAATTGATTTAATTTCTGAATCGAATTATTCTATTAATTGTCGGCCTACTTCCGGTGAATGTGATGCTGAATTTGCACGCGGCGCAGTTATTGATCGAAAACAGAAATTCATAAATTATTATTATCCTGTCCATAATTATTTGCAACCAATCTAGCCAATGACTGATGAAACAAGCCAACGTAGGCCGATATTTACAATAATTATATTTGAAGTGCGCTGACGCTGGAGGTATAGCGCATGCAGGTGATATATTATAATAATCTTCGTTTATTAATATTCAATCTGACAGACCGCAGAATGTTTACAGATACAGGTTATACGAAATACGGCCAGCTTCGCGCGACACGCAGCTCGGCTACACAACAGGTTCGGTAGCTTAACACTAATGGTCCAAGTGCTGAAACGCTCATGATACGGCCAAGCCAGGAGTAGGAGGGGCGATCTTATTTTCAACAGACCCACAGCACAACAGAAAGCGCCACTGTCAGCTAACAGAAAATTCAAATACATTTTGCCCTGAGCGAGGGTTGAACCCAGGCCGGGATAATGACTAGGGCCTACTCGATCAGTTTATCGACCAGCGCTCTCTCAACTGAGCTACGGACTCCCAAATGCACATAGGCCTACTGTAGGCTACAAACAAAATAATCATGTGTGTTCAATCAATCTAGCATCCATTTAACCCTCAGAGGCTAACCTATAAAAATCACATATTGGATAGCCTGGGTATATTTTTCTCCCCACACCATTTGATGCCTATGATATAAAATTAGACCATGTTTGATCAAAAATGGCACGTACTTAGCCTATCATTCAATTTCTGCATGGAATTGGCAAACTATGAAATCTAACAAAGTTAAAATATTATCATAATCATCGAGTCTACGGTCATCTATCCTAACGCTTTGTTGCATACTTTCCACATGCAAAGTTTTAACACATAGGCCAGGTCTATGACATCATCGATTTCAACATTATCTATAGCTTCGAGACATCATTACAATCAAGAAACTCTTCATTATCATCATCACTACCATCATTTTCAATACATTGATATCAATTCTGGTATCAGTTTAGCTGCATTGGCTGCATATAACCGTCGAAACTTCTTCAACACAAATACATTATCAATAACAATGGCCATTATATGACGTCAGCCACGTGACCATGCATTCAATATAAAGAAATTAAAATGTGGAAATAATTACAGCACAAATCATCTATGAACATAATTATGCACAAAAGCGCATGGCAAAATTTCAAAGCAGTAAAAAAAATCAGGGCAAATACTGACAGTTGGGTGAAAAAAACACCCCAGGTTAGCCTCCGCGAGGGTCAAGCAATACTATTTTCATCAATCCAGCTTCCATTTAAGCAATAATATTTTCATCAATCCAGCTTCCATTTAAGCAATAATATTTTCGTCAATCCAGCTTCCATTTAAGCCAGAAAATTTTCCAGCAATCCGGCTTCCATTTATGCAAGAATATTTTCATCAAGCCACCTTCCATTTAAGCAAGAATTTTTCCACCAATCCAGCTTCCATTTAAGGAAAGATGATTTTGTAGCAATGCGACATATATTTTAACGAAAGTATTCTGACCTGGAGTTCGCCTATTTGCCGGAATCCGGAACGATAGACCGTAAATTATTTGGCAATTAAGCTAGTTTTAATAACAAGCACTGTTTTATCCAGTTCCATTTTCATCCAGAATCTTTTCATCGATCCAACTTCTATTTAGTTAAAAGTGGTAATCTATCGTTTTAGCAGAATAAATTATTCGCCATTGCATGGGATTTAGCGTTTAAAGTGAATTGACGATAAGAATTCTTGCTAAATAGAAGTCGGATTCATGAAAATAATTTTTAGTTCAATAGTTCGATGTACGTGGGATTTGCGAAAACATTATTGCTAAAATTGCAGATGGTTTGATCACATAAGTATTATTCAAATATAAGTAGAATTAGAATTGATAAAAAAACAGTTATTATTGAAATAGAAGTTGGATTGATTAAATGAAATCTTCCCTAAATGGAAGCCTGATTGATGGGTTTGGGTCCACTATTCCGAGGGTCCACTATTCCGAAGGTCCACTATTCCGAACTCTAACCCTAAACCTAACCCTATATCTATAACCCTAAACCTAACTCACCCCAACCCTAACCATAACCCTAAACGTAACGCTAACCCACCCCAACCCTAACTATAACCCTAAACCTAACCCACCCCAACCATAACCATAGCCATAACCCTAACCCTCTCCAACCGTAACCCTAACCATAACCCTAAACCTATTCCTAACCCACTCAACTCTAACCCACCCTAACCCCAACTCTTACCCTAACCCACTGTAACCCTAACTACCAAGGATAACGAACAAAATATAGCGGATATTCGGACTAGTGGACCTTCGGAATTATTATAGTGGACCCTCGAAATAGTCTTTGGGCGCCATTGTTGTGGCAGCCGCATGTTGTTATTTCACATTTATTCTTTCCTTTTAAATGTGATTATCAATTTATTTTCTTTCAATTATTCGACTTTTGCGATGATTTTTATTCCGGTAACTTTAATTGTCCATATTCGTCATTGTTATGCGTGGCTGAGATAGTGTTTTGGGGATTATTAGCCGACTAGACTTTCCAAAGACTTCATGTTTCGTGGATTCTACCCTTCCGCTTAGCTGCTGGTATGACGTTTTCAGTTTCTTTAATTAACGCTTCATTAGACCAGAAATCAAAGACCCATACTGTTTACGAAAGAAAAACACTCATTGCATTTCGCCAACGACGCCTAGCTGGACACCCTTGTCATGAAGTCTTTTCGTCTATTTCTGCGGCTGGCTTACTCCATTTCAGAGGCTCGCGCGCAGGCCGAAATAAAATCGGGTCTGTTTCATACAACCAAGACGATGTTTCTCTTATGGATAAAGTTAACGATTCTTTTACCAATAACAATGGCACTCCGATTCCTGTCCTTACTGGAAAAGGAAATACTAAGAGACGGGGAATTACCGTCGTTCAGTGTTTGGATGGACATGATTATGACTGCCGAGAATATGGTTTAACCAGTTTGCACTATGACTCGAAATCTATGACAAATAGGCTTGCACCAGTCCGCCTTCACCGTCGACATCACCCCAGTAACCACGAGAATCGCCGCAGCTATCTAGTTCCGATCATGATCCAGCCACGGAACACATCGTTGCCTCCAGTGAAGTCCGATCTTAACAGTACTTTGAAGTCAATCCCGGCCATAACAGAGTCAGACCTCCCAGGAATGTACATCATAAACGCTCGTTCCCTTGCGAAGCCCCACGGTCTCGATCAGTTACATGCAGATCTAATTGGATATGGAGTGGGTGTTGCTGTGATCACAGAAACACATTTTAAGAAGCACCACCTTGGTGAAGTCTGTCGAATCGCCGGGTTCCGCCTCTATCGCAGAGATCGTGTTGGCCGCCGCGCCGGAGGTGTTGCTGTTTTCGTCAGTGAAGAGTTGCAATCACAAGACAAGATAATCGATGGAGACACGCAAAATCTGGAGCTTCTTTGGATAAGAGTTGAACTAAGTAGCAGAGCTATGTATGTTGGGGCTTTATATCATCCTCCTCGGCCTATATATGATACTCAAGTTCTGATGGATCGGCTGTAGCGAACGGTTGAGCGATTGATGACAGAGGATCCAGGGGCATTGATAGTTCTGGCGGGCGATTTCAACCAACTGGATGAACAAGCGATTGTTGAACGCACAGGCCTGATCCCATTGATCCATCAACCAACACGGGGAGATAACACCCTCGACAGAATGCTTGTGTCAGAACAGAGTTACGATCAAATTAAAGTGCTGACGTCAACCGTAAAGACCGACCATATGGCCATCCTTGCTCTGAAGGGGAAGGTCATGGTTGCCCTGAATAAACAGCCAAAGCGAGTCACTTTTCGCAGGAGAACCCCTCAGCAGCATGCTACGCTTCTACTAACCCTCCCGGATGTTGACTTCAGTGGAGTCACTGACTGTGATGATCCGTGTAAGGCATGGGAAAATTTCTACCAGGTAGTGGGTGAGCTGCTGAATCGGATATACCCAATGCGCACGATAACCATGACCTCCGCCGACCCTTACTTCATCACTCCTTCCTTGAAACTCCTCCTCCGCCGAAAAAATCATCTCATGAGGACTGGCAAAGTGGAGGAAGCCTCGGCTATTGCCAGAAGAGTCGGGAAACAAATCGAGCGTATCACCAAAAGGCATTTGAGAAACATTGATCCAAAAAGTGGAACGGATGAGTTGTGGCGAAGGGAGAAGTCACAAAGAGCAAGTCCTGCCCACAGCTGACAAGCGAACTTACTGCGGAAGATCTAAACCGGCATTATGCGACGATTTCAAACGATCAGCACTACCAGAAGCCCCTCCTCAAGCAGACAGTTGATATGGACCAACCTTATGTTTCAGAGCAACGAATTTTTCACCTCTTGGATCATTTACACCATACAGCAGAAGGCGCTGACGGACTTCCTGCATGGTTCCTGAGACTCGCAGCTCCTGTTCTATCAGTGGTCCTCACGCGACTTATCAACCAATCGCTAGCCAACTCATACATACCAGAGCAATGGAAGACTGCTATAGTTCACCCGATTTCCAAGATTGCCTCACCATTAGTACCAGCTGATTACCGACCAATTTCCATCCTACCGGTGTTGTCTAGAATGGTCGAAAGAGAAGTCGTGCGGTCTTTCATCTATCCGGTTTTGTCACTCCGCCGATGTCTACCCTGCTACAGGACCAGTACGCTTTCCGCCCGACCGGTTCCACAACAGCAGCGCTCATCTCCATCTTGCACCACGTCACTGCCCTCCTTGAGGATAATGCCTATGTCTCGATCATCTCCCTAGACTTCTCTAAAGCTTTTGACTCGGTTAGGCACTACACTCTCGCTGAAAAGCTCTCTAAACTTGAACTTCCTGATGCAATATACAACTGGCTCATAAACTTTCTTTCGGAACGAGGACATACCACAAAGTTCGCCGGAAGCACATCCAGTACTGCTTACATCAACTCAAGCGTGGTGCAGGGATCTGGAGTCGGACCCTCCTCCTATGTTGTGACAGCCTCAGACCTGAGACCAGTACATACCGAAAACAAGATTGTCAAGTATGCTGATGACACTTACCTTCTCGTTGGTTCAGCGATGAGATCCACAATACTGGAGGAGTTGACACATATTGCTGAATGGGCGGCCAGAAACAACTTGCGTCTAAACCCGAACAAGTCACGCGAGATGTTGGTAGCTCGGCGGACTATACCTGACTGTCCTGAGCTGATAACGAATGTTGAGAGAGTTACATCTATGAAAATCTTAGGAGTCACTCTTCAAGACAACTTGCGAGTTTCAAAACACGTCGACGAAGTCCTAAGCATGTGCGCCAGTTCCCTTTATGCACTGCGCGTTCTAAAGACCCACGGACTGCCCTCCAAGGCCATGCATACCGTTACTGAGGCCACTACTATGGCTCGCCTTATGTATGCATCGCCAGCTTGGTGGGGGCTCACTACGGCCGAAGACAGACATAGAATGGAGCGATTGTTGTGTCGTTCACGGCGAATGGGATACCTGCCAGATGACACTGCCAGTGCTGTGGCAAGGGCAGCAAAGGCCGACATTGACCTCTTTCGTTCAATCAAAAGATGTGAGAATCATGTCCTGCGAAACATTTTCCCTCCACGGATGCAACTTTGCTACAAGCTTCGCCTGCGACCACATGACTTCACACTGCCAGTTAAGGACGACCATAATTTCATTCCACGCATTCTATACAGACGTGTAGAAAAATCATCTTGATCTTCATATGCCTATCTATCTAACACTGATGACTGCTACTTAAGATGACTTTTAAAATACTTTTCTATATTATTTTCTATATTTCTTATGTCTTTATCAGAGTTCTTTTGATTGTGACTCGTTGTAGTTGTTTTTTGGGGGGCTGCTTATAGGCTTACTCTCAGATGACTTTGTTTGCTGTAGCGAATTGTTTGACATTATAGGCCGTGTTACTTTTGTGATAGGCCTAGACGTGTCTTGTTAAAGCGCGTTAAAAATAATAAATTGTATTGTTTTATTCAGTGTTAAGCTACCCGCTGTGTAGCCGACCTGCGTGTCGTGTGAAGCGGGCCGTATTTCGTATAACTTGTATCTGTAATCATCTGCGGTTTGTCAGATTGAATTTCATTAAACGAAAATAGATATATGTTACCGATTGATGAGAATGATTCTGATTCATGCCAAAGTGGAAGCCGGATTGTTGAAAAATCATGATGCTCCGCGCGCGCCACTCCAAAAAATTTGGTATAATTTATTCCGTTAAAACGATCGATAGATCACCGTAAAAGTATTACCATCAACCCGACTTCCAATTAGCGATGGTTTTTCAACAATCACCTTTGGTCTGGAATATCATCACACGAGCAGCCCGGAAAAACCCGATGGTAAATGTTCCCTTTAGCATCCGAAATTATTAATTTCAATCGCGTCACTCAATAGTAACTGTTGCTATCCAACTTCTACTTAGATAACAATTATTTTTCATAAATCCTGCTCCAATTTAGGCACGAACATTTTCATAAATCCAGCTCCAATTTAAGCAAGAATATTTTCATCAATCCAGCTCAAACTAGGTATGAATATTTTCAACAATCCAGCTTGCACATGTAAATAAGTTTCTGAGCACATAAAGTTCTGGATGGCCTACAACAAAAGTGCTCCGAAACGATTCACTAGATGGCAGAACATTAAGTCTAAAGTCATCCGTTGTTGTTCTTTCAATTCTTCTTTGCACACTTCTTGCATCGATCGCCATTTTGTAGGAATGAGTTTGTCCAAGTTTCGCTTTAATTTGAATTTCTGTTGTAAAGACTGATGAGATTTTTGGTAAAACTACTGATTACTGTTGCTGCTACCTTTTCCCTATTAGTAGGCTACCGTACCCGCCTTAGTAGATCTTCCGCCCCTCTCACCCTATGGTAACTCGACCCGTGCCGTCTGGGACCACTCTTTCGGACGAGTGTAGGACATTTCCATTTACCTCGTGGACAAATCCCCCTGGACAATAACCCCCGGGACAATTCCTTCCTGATTTAGCCTAGGACATTAACCTTCGGACAATTCCCCCCTTGCTACACAAATAGCCTATTTCTGTAGGTATAATTTGCTCAAACTTAGGCTAATTATTCAGTTCAAAAATTTGTTGCATCCAACTTCTATTTAAATTACAATTTTTTGTCCATCCAGCTCCAATTTAAGCAAGACTATTTTCATCAATCCCGCTTCAATTTAGGCAAAAATATTTTCATCAATCCAGCTCTAATTTAAACAAGAATATTTTCATCAATCCTGCTCAAATTTTAGCAAGAATATTTTCGTCAATCCAGCTCCAATTTAAACAAATATTTTCATCAATCCATCTCCAATTTAAACAAGAATATTTTCATCAATCTAGCTCCAATTTAAGCATGGACATTTTCATCAATCCAGCTTCCATTTAAGAAAAATTTATTTTGTATCAATCCGGCTTCTATTTAGCGAGAATTCCTTTAATCAGTTTAACTTGCGTACTTAGCACCGGCGTTTTATAGTACAACCACTTATACGCAATAGGTTCTTCCGGGGGGGGGGGGGAATTGTCCTACCCTAGGGGGGGGGAATTGTCCGGGGTTGTTGTTGTCCAGGGTCGTTGTTGTCCGGGGGTTTTGTCCAGGGGGGAAATGTCCGCGCCCCCTTTCGGACAACCTGTTTGACACAACGCTCGTGAATAAACTGTTGCCCCGCGCTTGGCTTACGAGTAGCGCTTTAGACATTTTTATATTACGATACGATTACGATTTATTCAATGAAGTCGTCAGAATTATATAAAATTTCTTTATTCGAGCGCTATGAATCTATCACGGTAATCTATCGCTTTGTTTGTCGGAATAAATTTGACTAAATTGTTAGACTGGCTCAGCAAAGTCAGCATAATTAATTATCATCAATCCGGCATCTTCTTTGGCATGAATTATTCGGGGCGCAGACATTTCCCCCCCCTGGAAAGCAACCGCCGGACAATTCCCCCCTAGGGTAGGACAATTCCCCATGGTAGAACATATTGCGTATAAGTGGTTGTACTATAAAACGCCGGTGATAAGTACGCAAGTTAAATTGATTAAAAGAATTCTCGCTATTTAATAGAAGCCGGATTGATACAAAATAAATTTTACTTAAATGGAAGCTGGATTGATGAAAATATTCTTGCTTAAACTGGAGCTGGATTGATGAAAATATTCTTGCTTAAATTGGAGCTGGATTGATGAAAATATTCTTGCTTAAATTGAAGCTGGATTGGTGAAAATATTCTTGCTTAAATTGGAGCTGGATTGATGAAAATATTCTTGCTTAGATTGGAGCTGGATTGATGAAAATATTCTTGCTTAAATTGATGGATAAAAATAGTTGTTATTTAAATAGAAGTTGGATGCAACGAATATTTGAACTGAATAATTAGCCTAAGTTTGAGCAAATTATACCTACAGAAATAGGCTATTTGCGCAGCAAGCGGGGAATTGTCCGGGGGGTTAATGTCCTAGTCAAAATAAGGTGCAATTGTCCGGCGGGTTATTGTCCGGGGGTTTTGTCCCGGGGGGAAATGTCCTACACTCAAATTATTCTCATCAATCAGGCTTTCATTTAATCAATAATTTATTTAATCAATCCAGCTTCTTTTTCAACAATAACTTTTTTGGTAATAATAATATCGTTTTAGCGTCGGTAATTATTTCTATGCGGTATCGAAAAAGACTGTACTGAAAGTGTGTCAAACATTACGGATCTAAAAATACATTCATCCAGCTTCCACTTCTATATGGTTCTTTTCGTAAGTCTAGCTTCTATTTCTGACCTAAAAATGCATTCACACAGCTTCCATTTCTTAAGCCTTTTCGTGTCAATCCAGCTTTTATTTTATCAACAACGGGACCTTCATTCAGTTTCCTTTACTTAAGCGTTTTCTCGTCAATCCAGGATCTATTTCTGATCTAGAAATACCTTGGATTGACGAGAGAACTCTAAAATAAATGGAAGCTGGATGAAGGTATTTTTAGATCAGAAATGGAAGCTGGATTGGTGTGTGCGGCGTTGTCTTATGAAGAGTACAATGCCAAGTGCTTTACGTCATGGTGCTCATACTAAACACCCATAAACCGTATAGTATTTTAGAAAGCTTAGAAAATAATAACTGACGCTAAAACGATATATTACCGTAATTTTTATAAATCCAACTTCTATTTAAATAGCGAATTACTTTTCATCAATCCAGCTCCACTCTCAGCAATAATGTTTTGATAAATCCCCCTTCTATTTAAGTATTAATTATTTTCGCCAATCTGAAAGCTCTAGAAATTATTATTACAGATATTGTGGGCATTAAAACAGTTTAGCAATGTAAAAAGATGGTTTAACAAAATTTGTTGCTGAATGGAAAGTGCATTGATAAAATAAATTTCTGCTTACACAAAGTTGGATTAAGGAAAAGGATTCTAGAAAGAAGTTGGATTGATGAAAAATAATTATCCTTCAATGGACGAATATCTCATTGATTTTTCTTAATTACATGTTTCCATATGTTATAGAATGCATAAATATGTGTCCACCAACTTTTTATTGAACTGTGAATAGAAACCAATCTGATCTTAAAGATACAGCTATTTACTTTGAGACTTTATGAAAAAGCGAAATGATTTTGTCTTGATAGAGTCTATTCCTGAAATGTTGTTGTCATTTTATAGGTGCTGGAAATTATGTTTAACAGCTAGCACATGGAGCAACAATGGGCCAGAACAGGTCAATGCATTCGTTTGAGGAGTCCTATATCTCATTGATTTTTCAACAAACACAACATTGGAGAAATATATTTATTTACGTACTGCTTCATCAATCTTTTCTTTGTCTTTTCTAAAGAAAAGCTTTGAAATTCAGCGTAAGTTGGATGCATCACAAAGGAATTGTTTTGTGTGTGACTCATTGTTTGCCTTATATTACAAAAACTATTATGAATTACTATTTACACATGAAAGATGTGAAAAGATGGACTTGCGTCAACTAATGTGAAACATGTCAACACATGCATTCGAATTCAAGTGGATACAATTGATGAGAAAAGCCATGCAATTCAAAATATTTGAAGACTCATTTGTGCATTTGGCTGATTTTCATAGGTGCTTATGAACGAATTTGGGCAGAAAACTTCAGAAACATCAAAAATCACTTCACAAAAACTGATGCTCAATGCGAGATTATTCTCAAAGCCTATAGGCCTATGAGAACACATGATATGGAGCAACTATGCAGATTTAAGTCATGTAAGAAATAATGTTCTCAAAGCTAAAGACACAGGAGAAACTATAAAGGAGAAAAACTGGTATTAATACCAATAATGCCAGAACGCATTTTGTTCCAGATAGTCATCTGTAAACACGAATAAAGACTCGTATGATGGAGAAACCATTCAAGTGCCAGTTATGTGAAAAATCATATCCTCGGGTTGATCATCTAAACACACACGAGAACCCATACTGACGAGAAACCATACAAATTTGTGTCATTTATGTTAGAAATCATTTGTTGATCGCTCTTGCTTGAAAACACATCTAATAGTTCATACTATGGAAAAAGCATACAGGTGCCAACTGTGTCAGAAAACATTTACTCAAAGTGGTCATCTTAATAGGCACATGAGAATTCATACTGGTGAGAAACCATACAAATGCCAGTTATGTGAGAAATCATTTAACCAAGGCAGTGATCTGAAAACACACATGGGAACTCATGCTGTAGATAAACTACACAAGTGCCAATTATGTGAGAAAAGATTTTCTGAAGATAGTAATCTGAGAAAGCACATGCGAATTCATACTGGAGAAAAATCACACAGGTGTCTAATATGCCAAAAATCATTTTCTCAAACTGGTCATCTGACAAGGCACATGAGAATTCATACTGGTGAGAAACCATACAAATGCCAGTTATGTGAGAAATTATTTAATCAAAGTAGTGATCTGAAAGCACACATGGGAACTCATGCTATAGAGAAACTACACAAGTGCCAATTATGTGAGAAAAGATTTTCTGAAGATAATAATCTGAGAAAGCACATGCGAATTCATACTGGAGAAAAATCACACAGGTGTCTAATATGCCAAAAATCATTTTACCAAACTGGCAATCTGACAAGGCACATGAGAATCCATACAAGGGAGAAACCATGCAGATGCCAGTTATGTGAGAAATTATTTAATCAAAGTAGTGATCTGAAAGCACACATGGGAACTCATGCTGTAGAGAAACTACACAAGTGCCAATTATGTGAGAAAAGATTTTCTGAAAAAAGTAATCTGAGAAAACATATGCGAATTCATACTGGAGAAAAATCAAACAGGTGTCAAATATGTCAAAAATCATTTTCCCAAACTGGTCATCTGACAAGACACATGAGAATCCATACAAGGGAGGAACCATACAAATGCCAGTTATGTGAGAAATCATTTAATCAAGGTAGTGATCTGAAAGCACATATGGTCACTCATGCTGTAGATAAACTACACAAGTGCCAATTATGTCAGAAAATATTTTCCAAAGATAGTAATCTGAGAAAACACATGCGAATTCATACTGGAGAAAAATCACACAGGTGTCTAATATGCCAAAAATCATTTTCTCAAGCTGGCCATCTGACAAGGCACATGAGGATCCATACAGGGGAGAAACCATACAAATGCCGTTTATGTTGGAAATCATTTAATCAGGGCAGTGATCTGAAAACACACATGAGAACTCATACTAGTGAGAAACCATACAAATGTCATTTATGTCAGAAATCGTTTAAAGGACTCCGTTCTCTAAAGTGTCACATGCTAATTTATGCAGGAGGTTTATGCAGAGCTAAAGTATGTGACGGTTGTAATGAAGGCTTCACAACAATTGGAATTCTAATGAGACATAGAAAATCTTGTAGTAAAATAATCAAACCACCTGAAGATTCTCTACCATTGCTAGACAAATCTTTTGGATGCGGTGTATGTGGTGTAATGTTTGAAATTGAGAAGGAATTTCTAGAACATTGTTCCATCCATCGCTTTTCACTGCATGATGATTTGCTTCTTGACATGTGTTGTTGTTGATTTGTAGTTCCCAGATTGAAGTAAGATTGGTAAGATTGAGACATTTAATGATGATGTTTTGTGAATAAGGTGTGCTATGACCGAATTATAGAAATGATGTACGTCTGTTTATTATTATCATGTCTGTACACAAAAATGCGGATAGCAATTGGTCCATTAAAGAATATTCTTATCTTATCTTATGTCCGCATTGAGATACATTCTAACAAGTTTTTACTACGTAGAGTTTATATTACAAATAGTTGGGCATCAAGCGGCAAGATATTCACAAGGCCTCCTTTTATGTGCTTTATGTAATACTACACGACGTTGTGCTTTTTCATCACTTCGCCTAAGTTGCTAAAGATCAGCATAAAATGTATTATTTTGACTACTGACAACTCAATACAGTAAAGTTTTATGTTCTGAGTTGCAATCTTTGGAAACGTGACAGTTATATGTCTTGAATCAAAAACATGAACATCAATGCTGTATACAATGCCATTTTACAAGATCATGTTGAACTACTCTTTTCTGTATTTTCATTTGCATTGTTTATGTATTAAGGAACTAAATCTCTGCTTAATATACTTACTTTACTTGTGGATGTTATTTTCATTAAGAAAGATAAACATGTAGTCATGATCAGCATGCTTCTGAATTGATGTTGTTTTGTGAAATTTTTTGATTGTTTACTTCTTATGAGCTGTATGGTTTCGCGACAAATGGTTCATCAACAAATTGGCTCACAGACAATACGCTCCCGACAAAAGTTCACAACAAATGGTTAATGACAAAACAGAAGCTGGATTGAGATAAACTGATTCTTTACTGGATCGATGAAATAACCATTTTAGAAGAAGCTGGCTTGATGAGACTTATTCCTTAGTGAAAGAACAGCTCGGCTGATGAAACAAGTTCTAACTATTTTGATGAATACAACTTCTATTTAAAAATAAAATTAGCTTAATTGATTCAGCTTTTCTCGAAGCTAGTAATTAGTTTCATCGTTCCTACTTAACTTTAAGTGTTTAATTATTTTCATTTATCCAACTTTTACCTGAGTAAAGAATTATTTTCATCTATTCGACCTCTATTTAAGCTAAGAATTATTTTAACTTATCCAACTTTTATTTAAAACCCACTACCTACCAACCAACACTTTTCAACACGTCCTGTCATGTAAACATAAGCACAAGGTTTTAAATATTAATTATGCATGCTTCCGAGAAAATTTTTGTGTTGAAGTAGTGCACTGTGCACACATGAGGATCCATACAGGGGAGAAAGCATACAAATGCCAGTTATGTGAGAAATATGGTTGATGGTCGTCAAGCAATGCACGACATTCTTCATAGCTACACATGCAAGTCAAGCATTGTTATACTATTCAGTTTTGAGCTGGATTGTCCAGCAGCATCATGACATTCACTAAAACTGTCTCATGTTTTTTCCTCATACTTTGTCACGAAATTAATTGATTCAGTGCATTTGAAGTACAATATCACAATTTGTATAATCCCCTTTCTTGCGTTTGGCTAACGATATCGAACTGGCCAATAGTAATTCGTCTGTTCCATCTTGAAGATCTATTGCCTGTGGGTTCAACACCAATGACATACATTCATGCAAGATTCACAGCTCTTATTTTGTGGTTCTCAGACGATCCATCAAGTGACTACTCATCCAAGTCTGTCAATCTATCTAGAGACGTTTTATCGAGGAATGAACATAAAGAATGGCAGCTCGATTGACGAAGATAATTGCTGATAAAAGTGAAGTTGGATTAATGAAAGGAAGTCATTTTTAAAAAGAAACCAGATGATGAAAATAGTTGATAAAATAGACGATGGAATGGTGAAAAGAACTCATGACTAAATAGAAGATGGATTTATGAAAATAGATGTCTAAATAGAAGCTGGATTGATTAAATTAATTTGTGATCAAATAGAAACTGGATTGATCAAAAGACTTCATGACTATATATAAGTTAGACTGATGAAAATAGTTGTCTAAATAAAAATTGGGTCAATGAACAGAATTCATAATTAAATAGAAACTGGATTGGTGAAAATGGTTGCCTAAATAAAACCTGGATTGATGAAAGGAATTAATTATTAAATAGATGCTGGATTGCTGAAAGTTATTGTTGATAAAATAGATGCTGATTTGATGAAAATAGCTGTGTAACTAGAAGATGAATGGATTAAAAGACTTCGTGATTAGGACTAAGTAGAAGCTTGATTGATGAAAATAAATGCCTAAATAGAAGCTAGGTTGATAAAAAAATTAATAATTATTGCCGATTTAGATTGATGAAAAGAATTCAGGATTAAACAGAAGCTGAATTGATAAAAATAATTATTGCTAATAATTATTGTTGGATTAGTGTCTTCTTGCCATGTTTCGAATTATTTGCAAGTCGAATTCATTCACCCATTAAATGCATTTACTTAGTGCCTCTTCAAAGGGCCACTCAGAGGCGCTCCCAACCTCAGCGTAGCCAAATAAAACTCTTAAGAAGAGAAAGGGAAAGCCTGAAAGGGATTTTAAGAAAGGAAGCGGAGACTATAGGGTTACCATTTAAGTGCTCAGATGAAAAAAGGTTACAAAATGCTCATCAGCTTCCCAGTCAAAGGCAATAAGATTGCAAAAAATGATAGGTCTAGCTATAGGCCTACTAAAAGCGAATCTGGACTCACAGGATTTTTTCTCGATCATCACTCTAGATCTAGTGAATCTTAAACGTTTTCGGTTTATTTTATGCTTTATTTGACCAGAGATTTTCTAAAAGCATATAAAATTGAATTTAAAAAATGCTTTATGCCATGAGCGTGGTTTGGTCTCCGTTCTTGGGGGGGGGGGGGCGGGCCTAATACAAAATAGCTTGGGGTTTGTTGGGGCGAAGACTAAGTTGATGACTTATTATTCTTCTTAAAATATGTTTAGTCGTTCATTTCAAATTCCGCGAAAACCATAGGCCTACTTTTCCCCGGACAAACAAGTTGACGATTGGAGTGAAAAGAGCCATTTCCCGGAAAAATTTCTTGGGGAGACTCAACCCGTGAAAAGATACCATTTTCACGGTAAAAAAGCAGAACCTGGGCCTTCTTTGGGGCTTACCACCCCCTCCTAGCCCGTGATAAACTCCGCCCATGATTCATGCTATTCATAACCGCAGAATAAAATACTTGTCCTGGAAAATAGTTGTGTTCTATCCAGTCCAAATTGACAATTTTTTTTATTGTTATTGGTCAATTCTTTGACAGGTTGAGAGGGCCATTTCTTGAAGCCTGGCGGTCACTTGGGGCCACGGGTTTGGAATCACTGGGAGTATAAAATCTATTCGCCAGATGACAGGACATACTTTTCATAAACTTCTACTTTCGCGGCATTAGACCGAAACACTCAAATCGTTCGCCATTTTGCGCTGAAGACAGCATAACCAGATTTCTAATAAATCCTACTTAAATCGCAAACCTGGTGAGATTCCATTAATCTGTGGAAATGATTCTGTGGATAAACACGGGTAAACGTGTATTTTAGCGGCGTAAATTATTTTCACGCTTATAATGGCACAAAAAGCGTCTTAAAATGTTTCTGCCAACGTGCTATTGCCTAACTGATGTATTATTATACTTAGAATTTGTTAAAAAGAAGGAAATCGATTGAAAAATTGTAATATTTTGTCATAGCAAACCGCCGATCGAAGTTGTTATTCAATTCTGACCCTTTCCGGAAGTTGCGTGCGGCAAGTGTGCAATAAGACAGCAGGCAAAGATAAATAAGTAAGTAAGTAAAAGTCCAGCTTTTTCAATTGCATCAGCTGTTTTATGAATCCAACTTCTGTTTCAATAATGATTATTTTTCATCAATCCAGCTCCTATTTCATTAAGAAGATCCTGATCCATCCAGCTCCAATTTAATAAACAACATTTTCATCAATCCAGCTCCACCTTAATCAACAACATTTTCATCAATCCAGCTCCAATTTAAGCTATAATATTTTTATTAACCCAGCTTCTATTTCTCGCCCGTTATTTTCGTCAACCCAGCTTCTATTTCTGATATACGAATGCCATCATCCAGCTTCCATTACTTAAGCGCTTTTTCATCAATCCGACTTCTATTTCTAGTATTTCAGATCTAGAAATACCTTCATCCAGCTTCCATTTCTCAATTTCAACTTAGGCCGAAGTCTTGACGTACACGTTATTTATAGTCGCATGGACCAATATACGTCGATGGTTTGTGCGCTTACCCCAACTTCCGGGCAAATGTTGTGGTTCAATGGCGATCCGAACGGTGATTTCGCATGGGAAATGTGACATTTTAAAAACCTATTTTCTGTCAATATTCTTCTGCTTTCCAAATTTTAAGTGTGCTGTTGCATCAGTTGGTGAAATGTACGTTATCAGAAATAATTTACGGCGTTTTTTGTGCCGTTATATGCGTGAAAATAATTTACGACGCTAAAATACACGTTTACCTAAACACGTTTATTCAATAACCAATGATAGCTAATTGGCATGGTGTGTGCTTAATATTTATTAGGAAATGTCTAAGTAACTAAATTAGCATACATTAGCAAAGCGAGACCGCAGTCTACATATTTACCTAAAATTATTATTATCATTCTAATTATTGAACTGTATATTTTTTATAACTCTGTGTAATCTAATAAAAGTTTTATTCTGAAATTATAATCGGCAATTGAACTGCTTCGTACTTCTATTAGTCGTCTAGGTGAATATGCATTTTAGAGTATTTAATTATCCTTACACTGTGCAAATATGTGATAAATATGTGATTGCTATGAAGCGAGTACTTGGTGCTTCATAACCAGAAGTACGAACGATGAAGCTACGCATCAGCTATTGCACTCTTTTAAATAGCAACATAAACCAAACATTTAAACTTTGTTTTAGCAATTTGTTTCTTAATTTCATGAATCAGTTTTTACTCACACCTTGTATGTATGTGAAATTAGATGATAGCCTATTTACCAAGTCTAAGCTGTGATGCTTTTGGGAACTATTATAAAGATACTGAATGGCGTGATTTATTACTTTTGTTGACTTTCCCTGAATGGTGTACTTCTTAGTCAAGGTGCCTGGCCAGTTTGTTTTGAGGCAGAGCAGTAACGTTGAGGGTAGTGTTGTGAGACGGAAACTTTCTCCGGAAAGTTTCATATCTTTCCGGAAAGTTTCGGAAACTTTCCGCCGTATCTTTCCACCAATAAAATATTATTAAATACATACTCAATTCTAATTCGTGTTGTGAGGCAAAATAATTGTCCGGAAAGTTTCATACTTTTCTGGAAACTTTCCGACATATCTTTCCACCAATAAAATATTATTAAATACATACTCAATTCTAAGGAGTCTGAATTTTCTTTCAATATAATGTTACTAAATACATCAATCACTATAAGCAGTCTTAGGTGGTTATAACTGATAGTTTATTCAATACATGGTACTGCTAGTGCTGGTGATAATTGTTCAGATTGTTCACACAGTCCAAAAATACATTTAGGAATTAAATTTGGAGAAAATATTTTTTATCATTCAGTCACCTTCATATTTGTGAGTTATGAAAATAAAACACAGAAACAGCATTGATGCAGTATTGTTTCATGTTTATATAAGTTTTTCACACATTTCCTGCAACAGTGATGACTGCAGACATGCATGCAACTAGTTTTCTATAGGTTACTCTAGTCTGAAATAAAATTTCTGAGAGTGAAATTCTGATATTTTCAAAGTTAAAGGTATTTTTCTCGTTCTTTCCGGCAAAATACTTTTCCAGAAAAGCTACATCACTAGTTGAGGGTTCTTAGCAGAAACGTTTTTGTAGATTCCTAGAACTGTGCCTTGCCATTATTACTAATTAGAATGGTGTCTTGTGATTGTTGCTAAATAATCATTGGTCTGCAATGGAGAACAGTAATTATCCTCTTAGGAGCTGCAATCAAACTGTGCTCTATATTTTGAAGCAGATTAAATATTTACTTTTTCTGTTATTTTGGTAGCAAATATATGAAGTACATTTAAAGACATCAAAATCACTTGCAATAGAAGAACCAGATCTCATTGACTTCATCAAGAACATTGAGATTTATTTCACCATGCTCAACTATTTCATGTTCGGTTGAATATAATCAGCATTCTATCACAAAGTTTGTTGTGTGTTTGTGTTTGCGTTGGTGTGATTAACTTTCTACTTTACTCGAAAGATTACTACTATTGATTGATGTAACACGAACTCTTCTTCTATAAGAATTCTGATGCAAATTGAATTCAAGTTGTCATCATTGCGAGAAACTGGATACAACTGATGGTGGTGGAAAAACCATGAGAACGATTGGAGAAACGTTTTACACAATGAATTACTTTGAAATGCGTTCCAACAGTTGAGCGTACCAAAAGTCTTTAACACGTTCACCGCCCAGTACGAGATATCTCGTACCGGATTCAGTCATTTAACATGGCGTGTAGGCGGTGAACGTGTTAAGGAGCTACAAAGACATAAAATATTTCGGAAGCAGCTTACTAAAAGAGAAAAAAATATTACCTGGCAGCTCATCAAAGAACCAATGCTTGAGAGAAACTAACTTTTTACCATTTGAAATGAGTAGCATAATGGCGAATACGGAAACCTATAAGGATGAAAAGCAATACAGGTGTCCGCAATGTTGTAAGTCATTTACTCAGAGTTGGAACCTGAAAACGCATTTGAGAATCCATACTGGAGAGAAACCACACGTGTGCCAGTTATGTCAGAAAACATTTACTGATCCTAGTTCTTTGAATAGGCATAGGAAAACCCACACTGGCGAAAAACCATGCAGCTGCCAGTTATGTCAGAAGTCATTTCCTGATCCCAGTTCCTTGAATAGGCATATGAGAACACATGCTGGCGAGAAAGCATACATCTGTCTATTATGTCAGAAGTCATTTGTTGATCCTGCTAATCTGAAAAGACACATTAGAACGCATTCTGACGAAAAACCATACAGCTGCGAGTTATGTCAGAAATCATTTGCTCGTCATAGTCAACATAAAAGTCACATGGGAACACACAGTGGCGAAAAAACGTACAGCTGCCAGTTTTGTCAGAAATCATATTTTGATTCGTGTAGTCTGAATAGACACATTAGAATCCACACTGGTGAAAAATCGTACAGTTGCAAGTTATGTCAGAAGTCATTTGCTCGGCATAGTCATCACAAAAGGCACATGGAAACCCATACTGGCATAAAACAGTATGGCTGCCAGTTTTGTCAGAGAGCATTTGTTGATCCTGCTAATCTGAAAAGACACATTAGAATCCATTCTGATGAAAAACCGTACAGCTGCCAGTTTTGTCAGAAATCATTTACTCGTCATAGTCAACAGAAAAGGTGTATGGAAACCCATAGTGGCGAGAAAACTTACAGCTGCCAGTTTTGTCATAAATCATATTTTGATGCTGGTAGTCTGAATAGACACATCCGTGTTCACACTGGCGAAAAACCATACATCTGCCCGTTTTGTCAGAAATCATTTGCTCATCATACTCAGCTGAAAAGGCATGTGGGAATCCATAATGGCGGAAAACCATAGAGGTTCCAGTTATTTCATAACTCATTTACTAATCACAGTACTCTTAAAACTCACCTGAGTTCCCTGGTGAGAAACGATACAAATGCGATATTTGTAACGAAAGATTCAGACGGATTGAACATCCAGAGAAACACTGAAGATCTCATGCAACGGAGAAAGAAAACATGTGCATAATTCTTATACTAAGAGTAAGAAATTTCTTCTCTGCAAGAACACACAACATATTGAAATTGATTGCTAAACTTTCTGATCGCTTCAGCAGAATTTTTTGTTCATTCATTGTTGATTAGCCAAATGCACATTTTCTCAAAGAACGTATACGTGGATTCTTATGGAATTGAAAGTCCTTTACCAAAACTTGGATGTGTGGAATAACAATATAATTATAAGCAAATCCAAATTTTTTTTGACGTGGATACAAAACAGTCTTAGACAAATCTTTTGTCTTTTCGATGTGGTATATTTGACAAATTGATTGAAATAGAGGAGACATTTCCAAAGCATTGTTCCAGCCATCAATTGTTTCCACCTGACGACTTATTTGCTGACCTGTGTTGAACTATGGTTGCACATTATTACAATTTAAAATAGTTGTAACTTGAGATCAATAAGAGTGTTGGAATGCATGCAGGCTGTACAAGTGTGCAAAGTTGTTCATTCATAAAATGTCTCTGTTTCACTTTAACTTCAGAATATTATGTAGACTACAGACATTCTGTTGTACAGAATCCCGGGCATCATAATATATGTAGGTCTATTGCTCCTGAGCTGCAATCATGCAGCACCGCGTCTTCTCCATGTCTGGCCCTGCACCTCAGTTCTGAGTAACCTTATAGGCAATTGTGATGGAGCGCTATATCAAACTGCTGCAATATAGAGATAAATTGCCCTCTTCTCACATGATTTTACGACTTTGATTTCAATTATTTCTTCTTTGGTTCATATAGTTTCTGATTTACACTTTGGGGGTGTTCTTTTCTACAAAAGTTTAACTGCTTGTATATTTCATCATAAATGACAATTGTTTTCTGCGTGACCAATTTTTCTTTAAAAATTATGTAGAGAGCAAGCAAAATTTTGGGGATGGTTAAAATTTGTCATGACAGGACTCTTTGTATTTCTTTAAAGATTTCTTATTATTAAACCAAATTTTTTGCCTCATTGAGCCAACACACTCATGTGCAGACAGGAAATTTGGCTTTTTCTGGCCAACTGTAGGTCTGGGGATAAGATAATACAATAGCGTTCACCACATGCCATTGAGCTTAGGAAAGAGTGACAAGTAATTAATAATATTATGTCTCAACGCTCTGACAAGGGTATTCTAAATTGCAAAATTGTTTATACATATGCCATTATAGCTTGATGCATTTGGAGACACGGATCTAATATAGTGTGCACAGTTCATCATCGGTAAAAGAACAGTTTAGCGTATTTGAGTGTAAACATCTTAACTAATAAAAATATAGCGTGTTTAATTATTTGACTGTGAATTTCAAACTTATGTAGATATTTTCATCCTCTAAACAAACTCCTAAAATGGCCTGAATAATTTTCATCAATCCAAATTCTATTTAAACAACAATTATTTGCCATCAATTCAGGTCCAATATAACCTATTGGTGCCTAGCGTCCCCAAAAATTGGGAGTGTAGGATATTTCCCCTCTGGACAAACCCCCCAAAACTGAAATCCTGGCGCCGCCACTGCCGACATCCAAAGTGGAGATCATGTGACAAGGAGTTGATCAGTTCCACCAGAGCAACCTGATCAGCAGGAGAACCGTGTATACAAGGTTATTGCTGTTGCTCATCCAGGCTACTGAAAATTGTTTCGGCCCTGTGGATGCAACTTCAAATGCACAAGTGTTGTCATGATTTTGTAAGTATTCTGACTAGACTATTACTATATTATGACTGACCTAAACTGAGAAGTAAGCAGGCCGCGAGTCCATAGAGATTAAGAGACACTTATGCTAATGATTTGCTCCTTAACGCTAGTCGTTTATCCCATTTTTTTCTAGATAAGACTTTGAGTTCGGACATTTTCTTCGAAATTTCCATTTTTTTTACAGATTATGAACACATGATGAAAGTCTTAGGCTACATTCGTTCCAGCAGTCATTTTGTGTTGCACCAGTAAAGGTTATCCCGCACCAGGTCCTGCTCTGAATAATTACATGTATAATCTTAAAGTCAATCTGCCATTGTTTACATTCACCAAAGCGCCTCACCAATTAGTCATGAACCAGCTGCACTTATATTCATTAGTTTAAGTTTGATTAAGAAAATCGTTCGCTTGGCTTTTACCTTAGAAGTTAAAATAGATTAGAGAAGCTTGCTAAGTGCTCTGCGACGATGGTCGCATACAAAGCAAATTAGGAGCTCTGCACTTTAAACATCAACTGTGTTTAATTGAAAAGAATTCAAGTGAATCGTGAAATGGTTATCTCATGCAATGCTTGCTACGTCGTGACCCTGTCTCGGTCTAAGTTCAAAGCGAATGGATCGATGCAGAGTTTTGCATGAATGAAGCTTCCGTTCGGAGCTAATGGCTTTCTTCGTTGTTTCGTCTTTCTATCGGACGTCATGCCACTTAAGCAATTATCGATCAATTTCTCAGCAATGGATTGCACAGAATAAGTGATACGCATTAGATCTTCTGCATCAGAGACGTCCGGCGTATTCCTTCACCTCTGTCTACTCCTGCACTTATTGCGTGGCGCGGTGCGTGGTGACCGTGGTGTAGCGGGTATATTCGTTGCCTTGCAGCCGGAGAGTAGCAGGTTCGAATCCACCTCAAGCTGCGTAGTAGCCTAAGGACCTCGGGCAAGTCCTTCGCTCGCAATTGCTCATCGCATCGACGTGAGACTCCGATTCAGTGTCCGCGCTGTAGTCGGGAGCGCTTTTGAATAATAGGCCTAATCTAGAAGGAGTGCTGTAACAAGTACACATACATGATACATACTTATGCTTCTTATTCTCTATTCCTCCTCAATATCATCATCACTACCATCACCACACCCATCAACATCATCATAATCATCGCCTGGGCATGGGACCCGCTGGGCGGGTTGGCGAATATCTACCACCAATGGAGCCAGACAGAGTGGGCGGGGCGAAAGCCCTAATTTTCGCTATGGCAGCGACATTTGCAGTCTAACGTCACTGTGTGGTAACAAAGACCATTAGCGACGCCCTCCTTTATCCAGGCTTGGGACTGGCACTGGCAGAGCGCAACCAGTGGCAGAGTTAATTTTTGCTATAAATTTCCATTCCGTTTATATACTTTCACACTTTTTCAGCTGAAACGTTGAGGCCACACAGCTATGGTGCTTCAGGGGCCACCTCGCCCCACCCAACACACACACACACACACACACACACACACACACACACACACACACACACACACACACACACACACACACACATGCCTCTACCTCGTAGATATGGTATTATTGAGGAGGGAATAAAAACAATTTGCCGCTAAACGCAAATATCTCGAGAGGCGTACCGGTTATGAGGTCGGAGTGTGATGAGGTTGGGTGGGGTGGAGTGGGGTGGGAGCGGGCGGTTGGGGAGCCGGCGGTTGGGTCGGGTTCGAGTGGACCAAAAGCAAAATTTATCGGCCAATGCACAGTACTACAGTAGGATACCCCAGACAGGTGGGTTGGGGGGGGGTCGGTGGCTGAGTGGGATGGAGAAAATAAGTGGGGGTGGGGAGTAGGAGCGACAATATGGGATAAAGTGAAGTGCTTGGGAAGTAAGGAATTGGCCGTTAGCGGGTTAGCGAATCCTAAATCTCCCGGTAAACGCCGGGTACCCCAACACACACACACACACACACACATCTCGCCCCAGGGCCGGGTTGGAGCAGGGTATTGTGGGGGGGGGGGTTGCCGGGAAACCAAAATTCAAAAGGTGGCGTAGCGGTTGGATGCCTTCTGCCACACGTGTACACGTCCACGCAAGGTGGGTCGGTGAGTTAGGGGGTCGGTCGGCGACTGGAATGGGTGAAAAAGTGGGGTGGGGAGTATGATCTCGAGTGGGTTGAGGTGAATTGAGGGTGGGGATTCTGGGGAAGTAGGCTACTGGCCGGGAACGGGACGAATCCTAGAATTCCCGGGCAATGCCGGGTAACCCAGCTAGTAACCTATAAAGTGTAGACCAACTTTAAAGGAATAAACTGTACTTAAAATTTTACTTTTACAAGAATTTGATATCACATAATGTTTCTAAATGTCGTATCCTGTAGTCTACTGTGCTAAAGTGTGCGTTAAACGGTTAAATAGTGACGTAGGCAGTGCCGGCGTTAGCACCCCCCGAACCCCCCGGCCGGGGGGGGCCTCGAGTTTGAAGGGGGCCCCCAAATTTAGCTGGTCAATATGCCTAGTTGGGACTGTACAGATCCGGTCTGGTGCATGCCTCAACTAACCATATGGCACTGTCATAGCAGACCTAAAGCAAATAATTTTATCATACTGATTTGGGCGTAAGTATAAAGCCATTTAAACCAACTCGATCAGGCAATTTCGTCCACATTCTCAAACACAACTTTTG
>OX457050.1:44432783-44475283 GCA_949752735.1 Lumbricus terrestris | reverse complement strand
ACTTAATTAAGCAGCGGAAGGTGTCACCTACGATAAGATCTTACTACGGATAGAGGAAAGGGGAGTCGTTCCACAAAGAAGTGTCTACACCGGCAATTGAAGGTTGGGTCATGGCAGTCCTTGTCCGAACTAGGAGATCAAGGATAGTCTATCAGCAGACCGGAGAAGGTGAAAAGAGATTGCGTAGATGCGTTTGTCCGTGGGTTTGTGCATCAAGTGATTCAAGCCACAAAGGTATTTAGAAGTTTGCCCATTTTGAGTTTACATGTATGATATATATATATATAGCCTATAGGCCTAATCGCCCTATATATAATTATATATATAGGGCGATAATATATATATATATATTATTGTAATTAGCTGTGTTCTCACTGAATGGCCGCTAACTCCTGCAGTCTTGCAGGGTGATTATATTGGGCGTGTGACGTGTCACATAATAAATTCCTCCCGCTTTGTATCGTTGAAGAGAAGATCCTATCTCGGCTTTTGATCCTACAGAGCAAGCTTGCAAGCAACAGCTTGCCTACGGTACCTAACATTTGTGCTGCAACTGAGAAAAAGTGGGGATGGAATTCATTCACGTTCCCTCCCCAGCTTTTAAAGTGGGGAGGGAATTCCCTCCCTTCCCTCCCCGGTATTTACGGCCCTGCATGAGTCGAACAGATCATTTAATTTGAAATTGTAGACATTTGCATCCTACAGAATGAACATGGATTGAAAAGCAGAACCGTAATTTTGATCCAGAATCAATCTACCTACAGTACATTAACTCATAAAAAAACCGTCAACTTTGCCTTATCGAGTCCTCCGTAGCCTACCATGATAATTATAGGTCTACAGCACAGCAACTGAAATTGATCGAATTGCACGCCGCATGCACGGCTCTCGTTTGATGACGTAGGCCTTTAGGCTGACATACCAACACATAAATGCCATTGACAGGTCGAGTTGCTGCATTCGTAAACACACAGTTCACAGCAAACCTATCGTTGCATCTCTAGAGAGTCTCGAAGATGAGTCATCCATTCACACCCGAATACATGCAGGAAGGCGGAATGTCGTCAACAGAAGTAGGCCTAGGCAGAAATGGCGTAGACCTAGAATTACAAGAAATTCAAATAGAAGAACCAATGGCTGACAGAAGACAGATGAGAAGAATGTGCGAGAATAAGTCGATCACTGAGGGAAGCGAGGCAGAGGCAGATCGAGAACCTAATGATGGGTCATTGGATGAGGTAAGTGATGAGATGAATATAACCATCACGGGTATTGAGACATTTAGTTTCTTCAAGATACTGAGAATGGCCATGAAACGTCGGTTGAAAATCTTTGTGGATGAAGTTTCCATTGTGGGTTTGTCTTACTTGGTCAAACCATCATCACATAAAGTTGGCTCCATAATCCGAAAGTTTGTTTGGTCAATGCTTCTCCTGTTCGGAACGGGTTTCATGGTTTACCAGATTTGCGATCGAATATCTTACTATCTGACATATCCAACCATCGTCAACTATCGAGTGGCTTACAACCGATCTCTGCGCTTTCCTACGGTTACCATCTGCTCAGAGTTTTTTATAAGCAAGAAAGCTTTTGTGTCGATTGGTAAATAAATAATTTTCCTAATTTGAATCAAATCAGACCCTCATCGTCGTAAGCTGAAGTTTCAGCCTCATCATCAGCATCGTCATCATCATAGTCATCGCCATCAACGTTTTTCTACTCTTTTAGCTGTGGCTGGGCTGGGAGCGTCTCTTATAATAGATTTCTTGAAGATGCGCTGTATAAATTCTTGAAATGAATGAACGAAACAAATGAATTATTACAAGCTTGCGTTAACTAATTTATTAACACATAAATCTATTATTGTGGTATCTCGATCTATTCTTACCTGTCTACAAATAATCTGCTTCCACCTCTTCAGTCGGGATTCAGGCAATTCCACTCCACGGAAACTGCCGTCCTGAAAGTCTACAATGACCTTGTTCTTGCTGCTGATAAAGGATATGTGACTGCTTTAATACTCCTTGACTTCTCTGCTGCTTTTGACTGTGTTGATCACTGCATACTGCTTAAAGTCTTGCAAAATTCCTTTGGCATCTCTGGCACCATCTTTAACTGGTTTCTATCTTACCTCTCTAACCGCACTCATTATGTTCGCATAAACCTCCTCATATCATTCATTACATCTGTGCTCTGTGGTGTTCCACAAGGCTCTGTTCTGGGGCCACTACTGTTCATTCTCTATACCTCTGCACTGTCAGCCATTGCCTCTCGTCATGGTATAGATATCCACCTGTATGCTGATGATACGCAACTCTATGTACATCTGCGCTTAAATGACGTTGCAGATGCTACAAAGAGACTTCGAGCCTGCATTGATGACATCATACAATGGAGTCTGTCTATGCGCCTTAAACTTAACCCTGGCAAATCTGAGCTAATCTGGTTTGATCGTTCTTCCAAGCTTCTACAGTGTGCTGAACTCTCGCTATGCACTTCCTCTTCTCTACTTTCTCCTTCATCTACTGTGCGGGATCTTGGAGTCATCCTTGACTCAGCACTTTCCCTCAAACCTCAGATAGCAGCTATATCTCGGGCATGTTTGTTTCATCTAAGGAGAATCAGACAGCTCCGCTCTACTCTTGACTCAGCATCACTGAAAACATTGATTCACTGTCTTATTCTGACGCGACTTGATTACTGTAACTCAGTACTTTACGGTCTCCCTAAATGCACTCTTCTTCCTCTAACTAGAATACTTCATCAAGCTGCAAGACTGTGTCTTGGACTCTCTTACCGTGACCACATCACACCAGCTCTTCGCTCTCTGCACTGGCTTCCTGTAAGTGATCGCATTCGCTTCAAGCTGGCACTCCTCATGTACAAAGCACGCACTGATCACCTGCCATCTTACTTATCTTCTATGGTCACACCTTGTAACTCTGTTAAAGGTCGCTCTTCTCTTCGATCAGCATCTGCTGGAAAGTATGTAGTTCCTGGTACACATCTTGTTTTTGGCCAACGTTCTTTCACATTTGCTGGTCCCTTCATCTGGAACTCTTTGCCTTCTTATGTTCGTGACTCCCCTAGCGAGACTGTCTTTCGCTCTAAACTTAAAACTTTTCTCTTTGAATCTACCTATATAGATAGTTGTTAAACTATTATTATTTTATCATTACTAGTTACTATTACTAGTTATTAGTTATTATTAGTTATTAGTTATTATTATTATTATTATTATTATTATTATTATTATTATTATTATTAGTTATTGCCGAACTTCAATATGCACTTCTGAGCTTTGTAAGGAGGGCATTATTAAATTTCAGTTGTATTGTATTGTATTGTACTGCTGCTGTCACTCTTGTCTAAGCATTTGTAATCTCTAGTCTCGACTATTGCAATGCCCTCTATGTCGGGACCCTGGCGACCCGGATTGAGTGCCTTGACCGAGTTCTGCGCACAATAGCGCGTCTTATAGGTGGGACCCCTAAATTTGACCAAGTCACGGAGTACATTCGGAATGTACTCCACTGGCTTCCTATTCCTCAGCGGATCACCTATAAGGTTTCTGCGTTAGTCTTTGGATCCATGGAGTTTCTGGCTCCCATGCATGTAACTACGAGCTCTGATGTCCCACCTCTGGTGTCCAGCTCCCATCTGACCTCCGATCGGCTGATCCGGCTGAGCTCTTGGCCCCTCGCTCTCTGAGCACTATAATGCAACATCGCTCTTTCTCCTTGACTGGTCACAGAAAAAATTGCGGGAAAACAATTAGCACATTATGCTAGTGTTTTGCTAGCCGTTCACGTCATGTTCATCAGGCACAGCCAGTTGGTGTTGCACAGTTTGAATTGGAAATAAATGATGGTTTTCATAAAAAAAATAATATATGATGATGATGATAATAATAATAATAATAATAATAATAATAATAGGCTAATAATAATAATAATTATAGAACTTTAGATTTAATATGCAATTGTGGGAAAACTATTAACACACTATGCTAGGGTTTTGCTAAGCGTTCAATGTTCATCAGGCACAGCCAGTTGGCGTTTCACAGTTTGAATTGGAAATAAACGATGGTTTTCATAAAATAATAATAATAATAATAATAATAATAATAATAATAATAATAATAATAATAATAATAATGCTACTACTACTACTACTAATAATAATAATAACAGCAAAAAAACTCTATCGGGGGTAATTTTTTTATTATTTATTATTATTATTTTATTTACAGGCAGCAGAATTCTACCGACTCAATACACATGCTATCATCGTATTTAATTTGTGGTTTTATCGTTCATACCGTCTTCATAAACATTGTCTGGTTGTGCTCAGCTTCCAAATTTGATTAAAATGTTTCAGGTGCTGAAGTTCGTGACTTAGCTGATATCAGTTTGCCACCCTTTTGGGATTTAGAATTTGGAGAAAGTTTCAAGGCTATAGAGCTTTCCCAGTTAGATTTCGACTGGGAGTTATTTTATAATCACATACTCATTAAAATGGAGGATATGATGCTGGAGGTAAGTTCATGGATGCTATTACCGCAACGTATAAAACAGCGAAATGTTCTGTACCACACTTTAATAATTTAATGAGTGTGAAATGACAAACTATTTGTAATCCTAATCGTTATCGTGATTCTCCAAATTTCAAAAAGCACCGCTCGACTGCAAAGCGCTGGGCACCAGCTTATTCACGAGCATTGTGTCTAGTTAGAAGGGTTGTCCAAAGGAGGACGCCGAAGGAGGTCGTAGTCCGAGTATCATAGGATCAAAGGAGTTGTTAGTGGGTGTCATGACAACTGGTTCACAGACAAATGGTTCACAGACAAATGGTTCACAGACAAATGGTTCATTCACAAATGGTAGATTTCGTGCCGTGGTCCATGCACCAATAAATGACAAGTAGGGGCCTGCTGGTGCTCTTTGTTTGAAAACAGTTAGGCCTATGCTTTGGTGCTTTCATGACGGGAGCGACTCTGTTGAAGTGGCGATTTTTTAAGTTTGAGATTATGATAACTTTTATAGCTATGGACATAACCATGAATTTGTGCACTTTAATTAAAATGATTAATTCAAATCAGGGTTCGTATCAGATTCAAGTAACCACGTGAGTCAAGCAGATCTTTTAATTTGAATTAGTAGATATTAGTAGCTAACAGTATCAACAATTTGAACATGGATTGAAGAGCAGAACCGTGATGAACCAAATTACCGTCTTTGAGTTTGACGCGCTAAATAGGGGAGAGTTGCTATGAATGGACCACTTTGGACAAACTCAAGTGTCCTGTACAAATGCTACCAAATTTCTAAAAGGAAACGATGCCATATGATGTACAAATATGTTAAGTATGCATATAATCGACAAAGGACAAAGAATATTGATGGATTTATGAGAAATAACTAAACAAAACTGGAGCTCGAAACGGTCCAGTCAAGGCAACCTGTTTCCGAGAATGGACCACATGGTGTCTTTGACTGGACCAGTTGCCCTGAATGGAACACTGTATTTCAAAGACCTTTAAAAGGTAATTCTGCCATTTAAAAACCACTCGAAACGTTTAGGGACACTTATTGCCTAAAACCACGCAATTAAACGCGTTTAAAACTGTCAAAATACCACAAAGTAGCAGAAATCAGCTTAACCATATGACAAGCCCGACCATTGCCAGTTAGACATTTGTCAGAATCGCTAGTTAAATATTAGATAGCTAATTACTATTAAATAGTTAAGCCTTTAATCAATAGGCCTAGGCCTACACATACTTAATATTGATTCAATCCAAAACTTAACACTTAACAGTTATATGAATCACACACAGTTAGCATAGAGGATGTGCTGCATAATAGGACTGATTATTATTCACAGAAGCACAATATGACATTGCAAGTGCTGGTGTCCTTAAATGGACCATGCCAAAATATCGGTCCAATTCAGGAAACTTTTGGTGGTCCATTTCAGGCACAAGGACTACTTCTATTTCAACTGCAATAGTTCAGCAAGTGTCAGTCTTAAAGTAAAACCACTCATTGTCGCTGGAACATGAAACATTCTTCTAATAAAAGGAAAGATGATTGCATTTTTAAAAACTTAACTAAAATGTCTACCCTCGTTGTTAGGGACGGCTAAAATTACATCAAAACTACACGAAATGAATTTTTGACCGCAATTTATTAAATATTCAGCATTCCGCAAAACCGACTACAACGGTACAACTAATATTCAATTGCTCAAGAATACAGCAGTTGAAACCGTAGTTAAATTGGCATCTAGGGTGTGAAAAGGCTGTGGTCCAATCAAGGCAACGGTCCGTTTACGGCAACTCTCCCCTACTGCAGCGACGAATTCGGGGCATAATAACCTATTATGTCATTCAACAATCTGTATAAATAAAGAGAAGATTCTGTCTGTTTGACTGGAATGCATTTCCACAGTTGTTGAGCTTTTCACTCCAAACCTTCCCTACTGTGTCTGTCTCGGCATCCGACGCGTAAGGAAGGTTCGTGAATCTCTGCCACCATGGGGGCCAGTGTGGGGGGCAAATACACTCATTTTCCCTGTTGGACCATGCCCTTTCAGGCTTATGACAGCACTTTTCTTTCGGGTCCCATACGTAATACTTATAAAAGCAGCGGTTGACAGCGTTTTAAAGGTGGGAGGGGAGGGGGTGGGAGATGGGGTTCGGGGTGGAGTGGGGTGGGAGGGGGTTGGGGGTGGAGGGGGTGATGGGAGTTGGGGTGGAAAGGGGGTGGAAATTTTCCTGAGACTTCAATTTCTCGGGTGGCGTACCGGTTAAGTCGGAGTGTGGTGGGATGCTGTGTGGTGGGGTTGTGGTCGTAGCGGGTCGAATTCTAAATGTCCGGGGCAACGCCGGGTACCCCAACTAGTATCTATATAAATAAAGAGAAGATTATGTGTGTCTGTTTTTGAGCTTTTCACTCCAAACCTTCACTACTGTGTAGGTCTCGGCATGAGACACAAAGTTTTTTCAAAATAAAAGCAGCTGTTGATCTGATTTTTTAAAACCTAGATAGAGGGCTATCAGAACCACCCGGTTCAGTGGTTGGCGAATCTCTACCACCATGGGGGGCCAGGGTGGGGGGCGAAAACACTATGACGGCAGTTTCCTAAACACCTTCTTAAACGCTTGCATGGTCATTATATAAATGGCGAGATCAGCCGATGTAATTTTCACGAAAATCCTAATTTCACGGGTGGCGCACTGGTGCAGGTCAGTGTGGTGGGGGAGAGGGTGGGGATGGGGGGAGGGTTGGGGAGGGGGGGTGAGGGGAATTTCCCCCGAAAACCCCTAATTTCACGAGTGGCGTGCTGGCGGAGGTCGGAGTGTGGTGGGGTGGGGGAAGGATGGGGAGGGGTGGGGAATTTTTTCTAAAACCCAAATTTAACGGGTGGCGTGCCGGTGGAGGTTGGAGTGCGGTGGGGTGTTGTGGGGTGAGGGATGGTGAGTGGGGGAGGTGAGCATGGGCGCCCGCAGAAATTTTCGCAGGGGGGGCAAAAATTTTACGATAGTCACGATTAAATTTTGTAGTAGCAAGAGCTTGAAAATGCAATGCTGCATAAAAATTAGGAATACGGGTATTTTTCAAAGAGGGTTCTTATGCAAATTTCTCAGTTTCATTTTGTGCATAATTTTTAATATGAATAGTTTCCTTAGAAATTTGTTACAAATCAAATAGCAGATCTAGGCTATGTTAAAAATATAGTTTCCTAAAGGTGCGCTATATAATTCCATAGAATGAACGAATGACTAAATTAATGATCGAAAAAATAGGTGTCAGTTTTCAAGGGGCAAGTGCTCCTTTAGCTGCTTCTAAAGCGCCACTCGAAAACCAATCGCAGGGCACCAGCAGTTTCACATGTTCTGCATCGAGTCAGAAGCCTATTCCCAAGAGTAGTCAGAAAGAGGTCCGAGTCTGGTAGCCAGAGTAACTGTTAATGCGGGTGTCGTTTAGGAAGGTGGAGGATCTGAGGATCGGATGAGTGTGGGTATCAATTCTTTTAAACAGATCTCTTTGTCAGTTTTGGGTGTAAATCCTGAGGCGTAATAACCAGAGCCAAGTTTATCTACAGTTTGACCTCCCTGGATTCTGTACTGGCAGCTTTCTAAATGGACAAAATGGAACCTGGTTTATAGCGGACTTGGTTTATATAATTACAATGCTGGTGAATAAGCAGATCTCCCTAATGAAATTTCAGTGTACTTTGAGAAATTTTCGCGTTAGTTTTTAATTTTTTGAAGTTGTGATTAATTGCATTATAGCTGGATTCCACTTAAGTAGGCCATAATCGATAGGCCTGCTGTTTGCATGGGTGCCCACAGGAAGGTTGAAAGCCAATGGTCATTGTAAGAGTTTTAGAAAGAGCTTGAACATGCAAGGCAGAAAGTTATAAAAGCATGCTTATTTCTATAGAGATCTCTAAATGTGAATTTCTGACTTTCATTGTCTGTATCATTCGTTTCATTGGTGCATTTATGCAAAGAAATTTGTTAAAAGCCCAAAAGTAGTAGTTAAAAAACATAGGTTTCAATTTTCCAGGGGGGGGCAAGTGCCCCCCCTTGCCCCTATGTGCGGGCGCCCATGGAGGTGAGGGTAGGGGGTTGGTCGTTGTTTTGGGGGGTGGGGTGGGGGAGAGGGTGGAATGGGGAGGATTGGGTGGGCGGTGAGAGGGGTGGGGGTGAGAGGAAATTTTTTCCGAAAACCCTAATTTCACGGGTGGCAGTCGGAGTGCGGTGGGGTGTTGTGGGGGTGGGAGTTGGGGTTGTGGCCGGGAGTGGGTCGAATCAAAAATTTCCCGAGCAACGCCTTGTACCCCAGCTAGTATAGAATATGCCTTGGAATTAATCACAATAAATAAAAATCACTTAACAGCATAGAACAATATTTCAGTGTTCGTTCGAGAATCTGCCTTGCAATTCAGACATCATAAAGAAGATAAAAACTGATCAGGGATTTTGCTTATCATTCAATCCAGGTAATCATTTATAAGCAATTCGAACACTCCATCTTAGATAATGCTGATTAGACTAATTTAGCGATGGACGGGCTTCGACCTTTCTCTTTCTGGTTAATCCATTTGAAGGTTTTCCCAATATTCTGGAGGTGTACCAGTTATTTACACAGCTATTTAGTTTGGTTTTGCTTGCCTTTGTCTTGTTTCACTTATGATTGATTTGCAAGAAAAAGAGATTTTGAGTTGAATATACTGAATAAGGTTGTTCTCAAACGCAAATAGTAGGATATACAAATATACATACATACATACATACATACATACATACATACATACATACATACATACATACATACATACATACATACATACATACATACATACACACATACAGACATACATACATACATACATGCATACATACATACATACATACATACATACATACATACATACATACATACATACATACGTACATACATACATACATACATACATACAATGGCCATAGAAGGCCGTAGCTATGGTTGTTTTGGGTGTTTGAACACCACAATCCCGCATGAAATAATAATATAATGAAATCACGCATAACAACACAATCATGATGTAAGGACTAAGGGCTTACATTTTCAGGCCCTCATTTTTATGCCACATTTGACAATAGTTTAAATCATCCACAACACCTTGTTCAGTTGATTCGGCTGCTTGTTGGCTTGCTCAAGGTTGAGTAAACAACCCCCGAAATAAAATCCTGACTGCGGTTTTGGTTATAAAACTTATAGTATCTAAAACATTTTGATGCGCTATGCACTCAGTGGCGACGCCAGGGAGTTAGGGGCTAAGCCTTCCCAAAAGGGCCATCCTGTTTTTTTTTAACTTATAACATCCATGAGATTTCACCCAATGACTGAAAAAGGTCGTCAGAAATTTTTTGCGGCAGAAAATGGAAAATTTCCTCCGCGAGGATTCAGCCCCCAAAATCGAAATCCTGGTGCCGCCACTGTATGCTCTAGAGAGCAAATTTGTGGAAACACCAATTTGAATACTTTGCTACAGAATTTCGTACGTAGTTATGAAAGCAGAAATATGATCAATTTATGTTTTGCATTCAGTTATTCACAAATATTAAGTTAAATTTATTTAACAAATATTTCATTTATTTGACAATTGTTTATATTATTTATGGGTAATACTGAAGGTTAAGTTCTTGGAGTGAATTGGATTATACAATATACATGTACATTAACAGTGCATGGAATCTCTTAGTATCGTGTTTGATATCCATACATACATACGCACATGCATACATGCATACATGCATACATACATACATACATACATACATACATACATACATACATACATACATACATACATACATACATACATACATACATACATACATACATACATACATACATGCATACACACACATACATACATACATACATACATACATACATACATACATACATACAATGGCAAACATACATACATACATACATACATACATACATACATACATACATACATACATACATACATACATACATACATACATACATACATACATACATACATACATACATACATATATACATACATACATACATACACACATACACACATACATACGTACATACATGCGTACATATGCTTATAATTTCCAAATTAGTAGGTGTTTCCACAATTTTGCTCGCTGGTGTAATGTCTGAGACATTCAAATATTGAACGAGTTTCTTGTAAATAATATTTAAGCTACAGCAAATTACGTTACAACAATTCCTGGAGCCAATAATGGACTTCGTCTGGTGCTGTGGACAAATCAATCTGATTGTTTTCTTGCTATGACTCCAGCTGTTGGCTACAAGGTAAGTCTTTCATTGCTTCCATGTAAATGTAAACAACTATGCCCTTTAAAAGGGAGTCTGAGCATGTCCCAGATCAGGATAAAGTAGGAGGGTTCCGCGTGAGCTTGCCCGGATATGAAATGTTTTTGACAGGAACAACGAAACAATAATTATTATGCTCTAGACAATATGCTGAGATGAGGTTACAAATTAATATGGTGTGCAGGGTGAAGGCATCCATAATGGCAGATGATAATTTTATCATTCTGTTAGCAGTCTGATAATGATTGGGGGTCAGCCAAACAAACAACAACCGGGATTTGCATAATTATATCGCAGTCATTGCTCTGATTAGTCAATGGCTTGGATGATGATGCGATGTTAATTTCCAATCGCATTGTCACAGTGACAATGCGACGCATTGTCACGGTGACAATGCGATTGGAAATTAACATGTCACTTACCTCCATTGTTAAGAAGACTGTTTAAAAATGTTTTAATCATCTTCCACAGGTTATGTTGCATGACCCACGTGACCAGCCTCTTGTGCAGACGGTGGGGTTTAGAGTCGGAACCGGTGTCTCAACATCCATTTCGTTTTCACTTAGAAACGTATGTAAATTCATACAACCGGTATATCGACGCATCCTTAGTCTATTATAATAATAATTGTAATTAATTTTATCTTTTTACGAGAATATGACAGAATATAGGTCTATAAATATTTCATCGGTTCCTGTTGATGATCTAGGGATCGAGTTCTGCTGCCAAATTTCTTTTCATGTAATTATTTTGTAGCTCTGCTCATAATAATGTTGCAGAATCAGGTCTTAATTGTTTAGACTTAAATGACGAATTATTAAAATTAGAAACTGTTTAGGCCTACAGTCTTTAACAACCCGATATCAAATACACACTAATTTATTTTTCTTTGTCTGTAGTTGTCTATGTTGCCATCGCCCTTTGGTGATTGTCGTCAGGATGGAAACTACACGTTCATGAGATGCCTTACTCAATGTTTGGAGGATCATCTTCTGTCAGAATGTAAATGTCGACCGTTTACGTTAAATGGTACGAAATTGTGAACTTCTCTAACGGTTTAAAGTAAGCGCATAATGCTCACTATATAATTATGCAAGGAGGCGTCTGCGTGTATGCATGCGTCATCAAAGTCACCGACCTCTACGCAGGGACGTCATTTCAGTTTTTTTCAGGGGAGAGGCAAAACAATTTTCGCGGGTCAAAACTTCACATGCTTCTTAAGTTCTGTATTTAGCCAACATTGTGCAAAACTTTGGTTAAATTAGATGTTTTATGCATGCTCATAATTATTAATTGAGGCGCGGTGGTGTAGTGGACTAGCGGTGGCGTCGTCGCCTTGCAGCCGGAAGGTTGTAGGTTCGAATCCACCTCGCCGCGTAGGGACCTTGAGCAAGTCCTTCACTCGCAATTGCTCAGCGCTTCGGCGTGAAATTCCGATGCAGTGTTCTCTCTGTATTCGGGAGCGCCTCTGAGTAGAAGAGAGCTTGAAGGGGCGCTATAACAAGTATGCATACAAACAATTAAATCTCCACTATCCAGTGTAATCTTTCAAATTTCAAACTGTCAGATTTCAAAATGTTTTGCTCCTTGAAACACTTAGTAAAACAACATCATTATTACACAATGCTTCCCAATTTTGGTAGTTTGGTAATTTTTGCTTGCTTTGTATACCATATTCTGCTAACTGTGTCCTGGTCAGCAATTGAGGACCGTCTTTAACAACAAAAAAAGGGTAAGCTTATTCCAGTACAACAAAGTACGCTTACATAATTATATTCCAGTCTGCTGATGTTATTCATTTTAATAAACCATTAGCAACAGAACAGAATTGCCTAACTTGATATACACAAAGAAATTATTATTGCAATTATTTTGTATTGATATACTAAACCACTCTTTTTTATCATCACTGAAATAATAGAGTGATTTTGTCAAGATAACATCCTACATGCTATGATTACAATGTGGAAGCTCAACAAGAATTTGCTATTATTTTAAGTGGACCTATATTTTTGAAGTCTTAGACCGTTCTTAGCAGCACTCAAATAGAACAATTTTGTTCAGACCACAGCCTAAAATGGTGCCATTGCACTGTGGAAATTAAAACAAATTTCTTGCAGGCAGGGGTCACATCCCCTCCCCTGGAGGGGTCCAGATTAGACATTGCTTTAATTTGTCATTAATAACAATTCACATAGCAATATTGCATGCTGCATTCACTAGGTCTGCAATAATTATTTTTGCCTATCGGCTAATGACTTTTACCACAGAATAGATAAAGCGTAGCTGTGCTTTTACAATCTATAGCTATATGCCTATGGGATCATTCAAATGGTGGTCAACGGGTTGTTGGAATGTCGGTTGTTTAGCTTAAGCCAAAGCACTGATATAAGATATTTTGAATTGTCTGAGAAAGAGCTATATAGAATTATGGCAGAATGGATCACAGATGACCTTCTGTGGCGTAGCTAGGATTTTACCAATGGGGTGGGTAATGCAAATCCAGTAGTCTGCCATTAGCCTCTACAGTGATGTACTTGCGATATGGCGCTAGTTAATATCCACACATAATAATAATGTAGCTCATACGTCACTGGCGGTCAGACTTGGGGAATGCGAACTCTGTGAGCAATGCGCATGACCGGACATGGCAGACATGACACTAGAATAACAGAAGTTACAGAACCACTAGTTAGACAGTTCGTCTTTCTTCATTACATTGGTATTTCAGTTATACCTAGTAAAATAATAAACTAACTGGTCAACAGTTTATTACAGTTTATTACACATAAGTGGACTGGTGATCTGGGTATCCTACCGATAAGGCGACTTCGAAAGGGCGACCATCAAAAGAGCGACTTCAAAAGGGCGCCGATTTTAAAGGCGACTGATCAAAAGAGCGACCGTCAAAAGGGCGACCGATCTAAAGGGCGACCATCAAAAGGGCGACCTATTATCATATTTAATCATTTATAAAACGGCGTCTGTAGAAGTAGTGTGAACCGTTAGTTTCCATTTAAGCAAGAATATTTTCATCAATCCAGCTTCCATTTAAGCAGGAATATTTTCATCAGCCCAGCTTTCATTTAAGCTAGAATATTTTCATCAATCCAATTTCCATTTAAGCAACAATAATTTCATCAATCCAGATTCCATTTAAGCAAAAATATTTTTCTCAAGCCAGCTTTCATTTAGGCAAGAATATTTTCATTAATCCAGCTTCCATTTAGGCAAGAATATTTTCCTCAATCCAGCTTCCATTTAATCAGAAATATTTTCCTCAATCCAGCTTCCATTTAATCATAGATATTTTCATCAATCCAGCTTCCATTTAAGCAAGAATATTTTCATCAATCCAGCTTCCATTTAAGCTAGAATATTTTCATCAATCCAGCTTCCATTTAAGTAATAACATTTCATCAATCCAGCTTCCAATTGAGCAAAACTATTTTCATCAATCCAGCTTCCATTTAAGCAAGAATATTTTCATCAATCCAGCTTCCATTTAAGCTAAAATATTTTCATCAATCCAGCTTCCATTTAAGCGATATAAAGGTCTACTCAAAGCGTAGGCCTGAATAAGCCATTTTCGTATTTTTCTTTCATGTAGGCCGACCGCATTAATTGAACTAAAGAGTAAATACCGACCACTGACCATTCATAGTAGTTATGACAGATAGGCATAGGCTACCTAATCCTCAGTCGGTATTTCGCTTACATTATACCGTCTTTCATCGACCCTTTTTCTTTGAACCACTGAGAACGTTCGATGTTGACCCTTTAGATTGCCCAAAAAGAGTAAACAAACAGCCTGTTTGCGTATTTGTTCTTAGATCTACCGTCTTTCACCGACCGATTTCAGCCAATAGGTCGCCCTTTTGATGGTCGCCCTTTAGATCGGTCGCCCTTTTGATGGTTGCTCTTATGATCAGTCGCCTTTAAAATCGGCGCCCTTTTGAAGTCGCTCTTTTGATGGTCGCCCTTTCGAAGTCGCCCTATCGATAGTGAACCGGTGATCTGTACAGCGATCTCCAAAGGCATACACCAACATAAATAACTCGAGGAGTTGGGAGAGCAAGCAGATAATGAGTGATTATATCAACCTGGAAAATATATGACTGAAAGAAATTTTTAATATCCAGGATTTCAGGTATAAGAGGCACACCTGCCTAGCCATTGCACTGAAAAACAGTCAGTTTGTGTAAATTCCAGTTCAATTGGATGTCACATTAGGGTTGGGCAGAAAACATAAAATTTCAGAAAACATCCATACTAAATTTTTCCCCATGATTTTATTCATGTGTGGCCTACAGATATTTTTGGCAGAATTTTAAAATGTCACCCTGAACTTAAGGACCGATTTTGATAGAAATCGCACTGTATTTTCAATACGAACAACAGTACTGATAGCGAAGCAGAGAGGACTCACTGTTGCGCTATTAGACACCAAACTGATATAATTTTAATTACTCTTGACTAGTCAGCAATAAAACAAGTTGAAATGTACTATATGAGCAATATAAGGGGCCGTCCATAAATGACGTCACGCAATTTATGACGAGTTTTTGCCTCGAACTCCCTCGTTACACGTCGTCACAAAATTAATACGATATCTAGTAAGAAACTGTCACAAAATAATAGTCACAGATGTGTGACCCGGCCCCTTCCGAGGTGCGTGACGTCATTTTTGGACGGTCCCCAATGAAGTACCAATACGCACCAGCCTCAGGCGTCGCATCATATGGTTCACATCCCTTTTTTTAGCTACCGTTGGACGTCCTCTCCGCTCTTTAGACCGAAATTATCTTCTTGTACCACGATCTTGGACTGCCACAGCCGAACATCGTGCCTTTGCCTCTGTCTGACCTTTATACTGTGTAATGGCGTTCCTACTATTATTCACTATTATTCGTGCTCAGATTTTATCCGGAGGTTTTACTTTTTCTGCTCGTTGTCTTAAAACTTTTCTTTTTCTTTGCACTGGGAGCGCTTCTGATTAGATTGTACTGTGAGACGCGGTTTATAAATCCCAAAATGGAATAGAATAGAAATAGAATCCCACGTCCTCGTTGATCTTTCGCTTTTCGTACCAGAGAGCAACCACCATCATTCACCTATACAATCAGCTATGCTTAATTCCAGCGGCGCCCCCAGGATTTTTTATTGTAGGGCCTACGCACAGCCAAGGGCGGATACAGAAATTTTCGATGGGGGGGCAGCAGGGGAAAATTTTCGTCAGGGTCGCCGAAAAAACTGATGACCTTTTTTCATTCATCAGCCTCGAATTTCCCAAAAACATACCCTTTTTCCATCCGCCGAAAAACTGGTGAGCTTTTTTTAGTCATCAGCCATTATTTTTTTTAGCCTTTCAGCGCTCTACGCCTTTGCGTAAGTGCGTACGTCTGTGGTCGCCGCTGCTTAATTCGTATATGGTCTTAAGTATAATTATGCGCAATGCAATCATTGTTTATATTACTAGTTTTTGAACATCAATTTCCGTATAAGACTTTAGGATATTGACAAAGCATGATTATTAATTATGGTGGTTAGTGATTTTGACCAACAGTCTCAAACTGACTGGATTCTTTATCTATAATAATTATAATCGTGTCATCTTGTGTTTTTCAGGCCCAGGAAAAGTTTGCTCAGTAGACCAATATTATTACTGCTTTACAAAAGTAGTTAAGCGATTCATATCATCCGGTGAGTTCAGCAAGTGCAATTGTCCTCTTCAATGCTATCAACCAACCTATCCATATTCAATATCGACAAATCCTCTGTCAGAGCATTTCCTCAATTACACGTCGCGGAGATCGCAATTCAAGGGACGGAATCTGACGATGTCGAAGCTGAGCAAGGAACTCACCTACCTGAATATCTTCTACTCTGACCTGAACTACATCGACATCCAAACGATTCCAGCCTACGATATGCTCACACTAGTTTGCGATTTTAGTGGTGCATTGGGACTTATTCTTGGTGGATCATTACTCACTGTTGTGGAATTTACCCAGTTTCTTGTACAATTATTCAATGAACTTGTAACCTCTGCAAGGTTCGCTAACATGCAACGCCGTTGAGAAACAGATGCACGAAACATTTGTGAGCTATTCTGCATTGGATTTCATCAGTGTATAACTCTTGTTGCAGAACATTAATTGTCAAATTTTCTTACTATATGCACTAATGAACTGTTAAAGAAAACTTGTCCAAAGGCATTAACAGCACGATGTCTCAAGTGAACCTATGTTGTTGTCTAATAAAAAATACAAAGGGTCAAAATCTGGAAACAACCGTCTGTTCAGTTCCCCAGCGCGCTACCTTCTCGTGGTGATGCTGATTTTTTAAATGCAATTTATTTATTTATTGCATAAAATAAATAAAATAGAACAGAAGTACATGTAGTGGATGCAGAACAGTCTCTGAGCAATAGGAAGCCCGGAACAGAGCAATAAGCTTGTATGAACCTGTAGGTCGGTGGAATGCTCTGAGTCGTTGGACTGATCTTCAAAGACAAGCTGAACGCCGACGGGCATCATCTCCGTCATCGACAGCTTCCTCCTTCTCATCGTCTTTCCCATCTATTGCATCCAGCCATTCGTTGACTACACCGACTTTAGGGTTGTCCAGAAAAATAAAAAGTTTCAGAAAACACCCAAAGTGAAGTTTTTCCCATGATTTTATTCATGTGTGGCCTACAGATATTTTTTGCAGAATTTTAAACTGTCATCCTGAGGTCCCTCATGGCCCCTGAACTTAGGGACCGATTTTGGTAGAAATCGCACTGTATTTCCAATACGAACAACTTTTAGCGAAGCAGATAGGACCCACAGTTGCACTATTAGACACCAAACTGAAATAATTTTCATTACTCTTGACTAATCAGCAATAAAACAAGTTGAAATGTAATATATGAGCAATATAAGGGGCCGTCCATAAATGACGTCACGCAATTCAGGACGATTTTTGACCCCGAATCCCCTCGTTACACGTCGTCACAAAATTCATACGATATCTAGTAAGAAACTGTCACAAATAGTCACAGATGTGTGACCCGGCCCCTCCCCCGGAGTGCGTGACGTCATTTATGGACGGTCCCAATGAAATACCAATACGCACCCACCGCAGGCATCGCATCATATGGTTCACATTCCTATTTTTCACATAATGTTAGTAATGCGACTGTTGTGAATGCCTTGACATAAAGCCTATAACCTATGCTTAAAGATGTCGACTCTGCAACAGCACCCAGATTATGATCACAGGACACTATTCGTAGTGCCTTGCTTAACAGTCTTCTTGTCAAAAGCCTGGTAGAGCTTCATGATTGTGCTCTTCGACATCCTGTAAAGACCATGGTGGATCTTTGTTCAGGAGCGGTCGTAATAATGGTTGCGAAGTCTGATAATAAGCTTCAGTAGATGGTCTCAGGCATGCAGTGGTGTTACTGACAATCGAGTCGCTAATTCTTGTTATCGTCGGATTTTTGCTCAAAAGTACATTTGGAAGAATTTCTTTCATGAGGTACCACCAGTGTGAGAATTGTGGACAAATAGCGGAGTGGGTTGGCCTATGATCCACTAGGAATTGGTGTGTGAAAATATACTCTACTATGGGTCTGTAGGAAAGACTGGAGGGTTGAAACTCCCAACCACCCTGGGAATTCTTGCTCTGGGTACCATCGGTGGTTGCCAAGTTAATCAATTTCGGTATTGGCAACTGACATTATCAACTTCAATAAAATAAATCATGTCATGGACAAAGCGGGAGATCATCTTGCTGGAGCATCAGCAAACGACACAGCAGAGTGTAGACTGAAGCTTACTATCAGACTTCGCAACCATTATTACGACCGCCCCTGAACAAAGATTGCCTTTGCAGGATGTCGAAGAGCACATGAAGCCATACCAAGCTTTTGACAAGAATACATTAGGCAAGACACTACGAATAAATCTGGGTGCTGTTGCAGAGTCGACATCTTTAAGAATATAGGCTTTATGTCAAGGCATTCACAACAGTCGCATTACTAACATTATGAGAAAAATAGGAATGTGAACCATATGATGCAATGCCTGCGGTGGGTGCATATTGGTATTTTATTGGGGACCATCCATAAATGACGTCACGCACCTCGGGGAGAGGCCGGGTCACACATCTGTGACTATTTGTGACAGTTTCTTACTAGATATCGTATGAATTTTGTGACGACGTGTAACGAGCGAGTTTTGGGTCAAAAATCGTCCTAAATTGCGTGACGTCATTTATGGACGGCCCCTTATATTGCTCATATAGTACATTTTAACTTGTTTTATTGCTGATTAGTCAAGAGTAATGAAAATTATATCAGTTTGGTGTCTAATAGTGCAACTGTGAGTCCTATCTGCTTCGCTATAAGTTGTTCGTATTGAAAATACAGTGCAATTTCTATCAAAATCGGTCCCTAAGTTCAGGGGCCATGAGGGACCTCAGGATGACATTTTAAAATTCTGCAAAAAATATCTGTAGGCCACACATGAATAAAATAATGGGAAAAACTTCACTTTGGGTGTTTTCTGAAACTTTTTATTTTTCTGGACAACCCTAACCGACTTCTACATGAACTACTACGACTACAGCTACGTACACCATCGCCATCGGTTATGTCTTTCCTTTGGCCACCGTCGCTCGCACGGCCACCGCCTGGGTCACAGTCCTCTTCCCTCTCAACCATACTATCATTCTCAATCGCCTCTCCTCTGTCTTTGGAATCGCTGGCACTGACCTCTCACGGTTCAAATCATACCTTTCATCACGCTCTTTCATCGTTAGCGCTTGTCACTCATCTAATCAACAACTCCTCACCTGTGGTGTCCCTCAAGGTTCAGTCCTCGGTCCTCTCCTGTTCATTCTCTATACCTCCCCACTCAGCAAACTCATTTCCTCATCCTCTGCTGATCATCACCTCTATGCCGACGACACTCAATTATTCATATCTTTCCCCCTCGTTCCTTCTCAGACGCACTAAATCAGTTTCAACCTAGATTACCGATAATCTGCTCTGCCTCAACCCATCAAAAGCAGAAGTTCTCATCATTGGCCTACGCGAGCAATTAAACTAGCCTATCGTCCTGACTTTTCTCAATAAGACCTTACTCTTCCAACGTCATACTCTTCTCCTATCCGCAATGTTGGAATATTTTTCGATAAAAACCTTACTTTTTTCGACCACGTCACCTAGCTATCCCGCACTACACCTGCTACATGCACATCCGCGACCTTCGTCGATTACGACAAATCTCAATTACAATACCGCCTGCACAATTATAGCCACTTCAATAGTTCACTCCAAACTCGACTACAGTAGCCTACTGCAATTCGCTCTTTCTTAACATCGATTCTGTTCAAATTAAACGCCTGCAAACTATGCAGACTGCTCTTGTCCGCGCAGTCAATAGGAATCGCAAACATCACCGCATAACCCTGTTCTCAAGTCTCTTCACTGGCTCAAAATCCCTCAGCGCATCCATTACGAAATTATAGAACGCTCTCCAAACCTCTCAGCCCTTCTACATTCGTCAACTATTCACCACCCAACCGCCCAGGTCTACTCGCTCATCATCATATCTCTCTCTCTCTCTCTCTCTCTCTCTCTCTCTCTCTCTCTCTCTCTCTCTCTCTCTCTCTCTCTCTCGGCCTCCAATATCATCCTCTCTGAATTTCTGCAACCGCTCCTTAGTCTATAGGCCTACTGCATCAGCCCTTTGGAACGGACTGTCAAATCAACAGACCTCCGCCTGTTCGCTCATCTTCCTAGCTACCCAATCTCCCTCCTTATTCAGCGTCTCCTCCGCTTGCACTCTCCTCTGCTGCTTTCCATTCACGACTGAAAACCGAACTATTCAAGCTATCCTATCCAGATTCCAATCATTTCCACCCAATTATCTCCATCACAACTTCTGTTTTTGTGAGTTGGTCACTGTTTTGTTTCTCTGTACAGTTAATGACAGTAATGTAAGGCCAGTAATTGTTTTTCCGGGAACACGACCGACACACTTTTATTGCCGCGACTCGGATAATTTTGTGGAAATTGTTCTTATTTATAGCGGCATTGTCTTTCGTTTTTGAGGTGTACGATTGGGACATTATAATAATAGCATCCACTAAGCCAAGCGACGTTCCGTTCTTAAACAACCGTTTTCCAAGGTATTTAAGGCTCGTTAATTAGAGCAATCAATAGTCTCTCACGGTCAGTTTGACAAGGTATTCTGTGTAGCCAACAAAGGCTTAGTTGCAGGCTGAGAGTGGCAAAGAAGTGGTAAAGGACCACTAGTTGTTAGTAGGAATCAACTGAATTGACAACCAGAATGGTAAAGAAGTAGTCATAGCAGCCTACACAACATAGTTGTTGCTATGAACCAACCGCACCAAGTTGAGAACCCACGGATTTCCAACTCCATTATAAGTCTGACCGAGCAAAGTAACCATGTGGTGAATTCAATGAGCATTCTGTGTAGCCAACAAAGGCTTAGTTGCAGGCTGAGAGTGGCAAAGAAGTGGTAAAGGACCACTAGTTGTTAGTAGGAATCAACTGAATTGACAACCAATATGCCACCTGACTAATCCAGGCTTGGGATCCATGTACCAACTCATCCACATGGATGTGGATCAGACGAAAAGGCGAGTGGTGTATTCAACGTAGTGCATTATCGTTGTCTAGTCATTAGGCCTACCTGATATTGTAGCAGGCCTAACTGGAATATGATGCAGGAAAGTGATATTCAATGCAATGCACAACGGCATTTCTTGAGTTTGGGTGATACCTTGGACTAGAATGACAAATTACATAGCGACTGATTTTTTCTATTTATTTTAAATAAATTATAATAAATTAAATTATCAAATTTAATTTTCTAGCAACTGCATACAACAGAATGAGTGCATGTTGACTATTATTTTTCACTACATTGCATAGTCCTAGTAGATTTCTATCCTAGTGAAATATTCATGTAGGCTATACATGTATACATAGGCCTAATGTAGCCTGCAGTTGAAGTTGTCAATAAATTTTTGAATCAAATAACAACATATAATTCTGACTCTCACTGCGAGTGATACTTCTGCCTACAAACAGCCATTTACACCTCTTTTCAAACAATATCTGACTACAATACCATACAAGATGCAAGACTGCGTGTACTGAAATTCACGTACCCATTCGTGCCTTGCGTCCCCAAAAATGGGACAGCGCTTCAGTGATAAAATGCATGTGTTATATTTTAGCAAAATGAATTTGATCTAATTATTTATGTAATAGTATATACCAGCCTTTGTGAAACCAAAGACAGATCTGTAGAAATGCGGACACATATTTTTAAATAGGACTCGGAATGTCCGCAATGTTTACATTTGCTAAAATAGGTCAATGGCGTAATAAAAAACATAATTCTCAGTCGATAAAAATATTTTTTATCCGCATTTTGTGTCAGAATCACTTTATCAGCATGTTGGCATAACGGCTATAACATTAGATTGAATCTTCAATGCAGATTTAATTTTATGTGAATTTTTGAAGTGGTGTCCCATTTTTGGGGACGCTATGCACTAATGGGTTAACTAGCTGTTTGTCCGTCCTAAGACAGTCGATTTTTGCTCACACTGCCTTCCAAAGCTCACTAGGCTCTCTTGTGATAACTTATCACTCTTTGCTTTCTGCTTCTTCTGCTCTCTTTTGCGCTTCTGTTTATTGTGCATTCTTGTGCTCACAGTGCTCTCTTCTGCTCACTGAGCAGTTCACTTTTAAATCGACACCTATGGTGAATGATTAATATTATTTTAGTATTAATTCATTAAAGTATTTATATAGCAAACTAATCAGAGAAGCTCCATCCGAACTCCAGCATAGCCAAAAGTTTTCAAGTGCTTATAGAATGCTTCATTTCACTTTGTTTTCCATTTCTAAAGCGCACCTTCAAGCTAACTACTAAGAGGCTCTCCCGACAACAACACGGACACTGTACCGGAGTTTCCCGCCGAAACGCCCAATCAATCGCGAGTGATGGCCTTGCTCAAGGTCCCCACGCCGTGGCTTGAGGAGGATTCAAACCTGCAACCCTCCTGCTGCAAGTGATGAACATGCCCACTACACCACCACCAGGTCTCTCGAGCAGTTTGTGCCAGAAAGTGATCTAGGGAACAGGCGCAGTTCAAGAGGGAGGCTATTCCACACAGCGGGGCCAATCATAGAAAAAGCACGGCTTTGAATGAACGAACAAATGGGACAGAGAGAACTCCCCTACCAGACAAGTGTAGGGAACAACTAGTCCGAGTACTCGACACAGGCCGACACATCAAGCAGGTAAGTTGGGGCAAGACCTAGCTGCAGGGTGAGAATTGCCAGGGGAGTTGGGTGGTTTCAACCCCCCAGTCTTTCTTAGAGACCCATTGCAAAGTCTGTTTTTCACACTTCAATTCCAAGTAGACCAACCATCCAGTTATTTTTCAACAATTCTCACGCAGCCTAGATGGCATCACCAGTTCACCATATCACGGAAGAGACTATATTCAATACGCTGACAGACAGGAAGCCAGTGCAGAACTTCCAGCATGCAATTAGGAACGTGACTAAATTTGGACATGTGACAATAAGGCGCACTGGAGTGCGTAGAATACAGTCAAGAGAAGATAGCCGACCAGATGGTTAAAAAAATAACAATAGCCAAGCAGTAGCCAAGACGAGCTGTGATAAAGAAATGTGTAGTTGCAGCGCCAGTTTGGAGAGAGTGAGCGACAGTGCGATGCTGGCGCCGTTGATAGAAAAAGAAGTGACTGAAACGATTGAGGTGCAAAAGTAAGTTCCTGGAGAAATTATTATAATGAGTAACACGAGAAATCTTGTGACTTTGATGGGTGACTGACTACTTTCTGGCTGCCAGTCTCGAGAAACCTCTAGCAAACCTCTAGCCGTATCATTCTCACTTAAGCCACCTCGAACGGTGACTGGGAAAAAGAAATCTAGCAACCTCTAGGGGTAACTAGTCACTGCCTTGGCCAGCCTGGAACGACCCTTTAGCGGTGATGTTCTGTTCGCACTCATCTTTACCCTTCCGTTCCCACTTTATCTTTCCAGAAAAGATGTAAACAAAATGAAATTAATAAGATTGTTTTCTAGAGCAGTTTTAGGCAGTCTGCAAATAGGCAGTTTATACTTTGTTGCAGTGTGTAGGCCTACCTTTGTGCAAAAAATGGCAGTGGTATAATTTTTTTATAGTCACTGTGTAAAAATATTTGACCAAAATAAAAAGTTTTCCACCTACCGTCCAACCCAGTTTCTTAGAGCTCTGTTACAGGAAACAAGCCATTTTTGGGGGGTGGGGCGGTACTTGTCGGTTAATTCACCGCCACACACAGAAACACAGCGTTGTTATTTTTAATCAATCCAACTATCCAACTTCTAGTTTGACGAGAATCGTTTCCATCGATCCAGCTTCTGTTTGGGCAAGAATTTGTTTGATAAATCCCGCTTCTATTTCGTCAGAAAATATTTTTTCATCAATATAACTTCTATTTAATTGAACATTACTGTTCATCAATCCAGCTTCAATTTCAGCAAGAATGACTGCACCAACCCTATCCCTAACCCTAACCGACCCTCACGGCGCATAACCTGATCCCTAACCGACCCTCACGACGCATAACCTGAGCCCCTAACGCTGTGTTTCTGTGTGTGGCGGTGAATTAACCGACAAGTACCGGTGGGGCTAATGTGTACTACACTATTTCTCCAAATTTTTTGAAAAAATTATGTATAAAAGACTAATGTCATATATAACAGCCAAAGACATCCTATTTAAAGGCCAGTATGGCTTTCGAACAGAGCATTCCACCTACATGGCCGTCATGGAGATGTATGAGAAGATCTCCGAAGCAAGGGACAAAAATTATTTTAGCTTGGGTGTCTTTTTTGATTTGTCCAAAGCATTTGACACGGTAAACCACGAAATTTTACTTAAAAAATTGGAGCACTACGGCATTAGAGGCATATGTCTCGACTGGCTAACAGACTACTTGAAAGATAGAAGGCAATGTGTCTCATATAATGGGCATGTCTCATTTATATCTAATGTCATATGTGGTGTGCCACAAGGTTCAATATTAGGTCCCCTGCTATTCTTACTATATGTTAATGATGTCTCGAACTCTTCGTCACTGCTTCATTTCATCATGTTTGCTGACGACACCAATGTGTTCATGTCAGATGAATCTATTGACATACTAGTTCACAAGATGAATGATGAATTAAAACTTGTTGACGAATGGTTTAAAGCCAACAAATTATCTCTCAATCTTTCAAAGACGAATTATACCATGTTTTGTTCTAAAAGAAAAATTGCACTCAACTTAAATCATAATTTAACTATTAATATAGATAACCAAAGTATAACCAGAGTGTCATCAACTAAATTTCTGGGTATACACATAGATGAGCAGTTAACATGGAAACAACATATAACTGATATTACCAAAAAGTTATCAAAAAACATAGGCATAATTTCACGCATTCGATATCTACTGCCACAATATATACTTGTAAACCTATATTACTCTCTAATATATCCTTACATGTCCTATTGTAATCTCATTTGGGCTTCTACATACCGTACTCGCTTGAACTCTCTGATAACATTACAGAAACGAGTTTTGCGAATCATCTGTAATGCACCCTATAGAACCAACACTCATCCTCTATTCATAAAATTGAAAATTTTACCTTTTGAGTGTATTAACAAGCTGCAAGTGGGGCTATTTATGTACAGAATTCACTCAAACCAAAACACAGTAAATTTTGACCACTGGTTCTGCAAAAACTCTGAGCTACATGATCATTATACGCGCTCAGCAAACAATTATCATCAAAGAAGTGTACGCACCAACATTAGACAGCATGGTATTGGAATACATGGACCATTGGTTTGGAACTCCCTACCTAAAGAACTTACCCATCTGCCCTCAATCTATCAGTTCAAAAACAAATTTAAAATCCACCTTCTAGCCACGATTATGTAAAGAATGTGCCACATGGTTCTGTGCATGCATTATTACAATTTTACTTTACATTCACTGTATATTATGTTAATTAAGTTGATTGGTTGTTGCATTCCTATAGACTGAGAATGCATTCAAGCATTGTTTGAGGACTTCTTGTAGCATGTTACATGTTGCACGCCACATGGTTTGTGCATTGCATTGTTATGATTTTATGATTTTTCTTTGCATTCACTGTATAATTATACATATTAATTAAGTTGATTGGTTGTTGCATAGATTGAGAATGGACACCATATGCGTAGCCTACATACATGCATGTCATACATGATTAAGATTAAGAATGGACATCATACTCAGGCATTGTTTGAGGACACATTGTAGTATGTTACATATAATTTATAGTGTTTAAAGTTCAAACTGACACTGTTATAACATCTGATGAGTCTAGGGTGACCCTGCCTAGCGGAACCTTATGTTCCTTTGGGTTTACCCATTGACGCCAACTGTCGATTGTATGTATCTTGGTGATCAATAAACTTGACTTGACTTGACTTGAAGTAATGAACACTCACTCAATAAAGCTTACATTGAAACCATGTACAAGTACAATAAAAACAATATTTTGTGTAGTTTAACTATAAATTTTATTCTACAACCCTTAACATTGGCGTAGCACTATAGGAGGCTAGGACCGGCCACGGGATGGTAACCTGATGAACATTTTGTGTCCTCTTTTTCATCTGAGCGCTTATGGTAACCCTATGGTGACTGACACACATCAGCAGACAAAAGACGACGTGTGTAGTAGCATCGGAACCAGTAGCGTAGCTAGGGGGGGGGGCAGGAGGGGACACGTGTCCCCGGGCGCCGAGGGAAGGGGGCGCCAAAATGAGGGTTGAAAGTAGCAATTTTACACTTGTATTTTGGCTAATTTGTACCATATAAATTTGTAAGATTCAATTTTGGCGCCCCAAAACATCCAGTGAGAATCATAATACTTACAAACCGCTTGCCAGGCATGATTTTGGCGCCCCATTGCGCACCAACAGGCGCCCCATACTCATTGTAAATGACCAAGCCACAACGCAGCTGGAGTTGTTAGGCCAGACACAGTCTGGCTGCACCCAAGATATTTCCACTCATAATTTCCCCACCCCAGTTAATGATAGACGCAGTACAAATTCGCGTGGTCAACCTGGATGTGAAGGAATCTTGGGCCAGAACGGATAATTATCTGGATTCTGCTGACAGAGATGCGAAGAGATTGGAAGAAACAACTCGAGAGCTGAATGAGGAGAGTAAGAGATACGGCCTCAATATGAACTTCGAGAAAACGAAAACGCTAGCATTTGGCGCAGAAAACCCCACCGAGGTACTAGTCATAGACGGAAACCCGCTGGAGAACGTTGCACATTTCACATACCTCGGGAGCAACACGACATATGACCTAGACGCCAGTAGGGAAGTGCAAACTAGGTTGGCGAAGGCAGCAACAGCACTGAAGGCAATGGAGAAGGTGTGGAGAAGCAAAGCCATAGGGACAGAAACGAAAAAGAAGGTACTACAGACATGCATTTTCAGCACTCTGTTATACGGGTGCGAGGCCTGGGTGGTAACGAAGTACATTGAACAAAGACTTATGGCCTTCGAAAGAAAGTGTTACAGGAAAATACTAAGAATAGGGTGGATGCAGAAGGTAAACAACACAGAACTATACAAGCGAGTGCAGTTAAAAGAAAACATCATGCAGAAGCTGATCAGAAGGAAACTAGGATTGTTCGGGCACATCTGCAGAATGGATAACAGCAGGAAGATCAAAGCACTGATGTTCGGACGAATGGATGGGACAAACAAGAGAGGAAGGCCGCATAGGGAATGGCTCGACGACGTATCTGATTGGGGCAAGGCCTCGCTTCAGGAGCTGAGCGGAACGGCGCTAGATAGGAGAAAGTGGAAGGACCTGGTGAAGAAGGCATCGGACACCTACGGGCGCTGAGCCCACGGTTGCTGCTGATGCTGCTGCTGCTGCTGCATCCATTGCCCGGTTCGCCCGATGGCCGAATAGAAGGAGGGTGGGGTTACTGGGTAGAGTTAATATCTTTCCATCTGTGGGCTGCTAGTAGATTAGTCTGGCTTGGCTCTTGTAAAACGTTCCTCTGAACACCTTGTATTTAATTATTTTGTAATGTCATCCTTTTGGAATTTTATTAAACACAGTAGTACTGTATTTAGGATATTCACCACTAGATCTTACAATAATTTCACGCTCGAAACGATATATTAGGTCTACTCACTTTGTAAATTAGAAGAAAACTTTAAAGGGTGTTTCCCCCGCCCCTCTACCCTAATGATGGTAGTGTGGTGATGATGGTGCACGACTAGAATCATGATAATTATGATCGGTTGAAGAGTTCGGTTTTCAGTCGAGAGTTCCAATAACTGGCAATTAAAAGTAGGCTAAGTGAATGTAAGTGAATGAGGTGAAATTAAAAGGCAAGATAGAATTAGATGAGCAAACTGGCGGAGGTCATTTGGGAGTTCGTTCTAAAGAATACAGAGAGTAGACCCTAAAGCAATGTGGACAAATGTAATAGAGGGGGGCGCCAATTTCGTAGTTCGTCCCCGGGCGCCAAATATACTAGCTATGCCACTGATCGGAACAAGTCCAGCAACGAAACAAAATAAGTTTTCATTCACTTATTCATTTAGTTTATTACAACTTAAGAGATTAGACAAGTGTGTGTGTGTGTGTGTGTGTGTGTGTGTGTGTGTGTGTGTGTGTGTGTGAACAATCAATTGCTCAATGAATTACTCATTTACATCACTACAGCAAGAGGCTAGTAAAATAAGATAAGAATATTCTTTAGTAGGCCCTACCGTAAAACGGGGTCACTTTGGCCCATTTTCAACTTGTTTTTTTAAATAATAAAACGATAATGCGATTGAATATGGCTTATCTAGCAATTTCATTAGCAGTGCATAGGGTTAGAGAGTAGAAGGGTACAATAAAAAAAATTGCGTGATAACATTTGAACCTTTATTTTTTTACTTTTTGGGTGGGCCAAAGTCACCCCATCAGGTGGGGTGACTTTGGCCCACAGTGGTTTTGCCGTTATTAGACAAAGTCTACCTATTGCTGGGGTGACTTTGGCCCAAGGAATGTGTTTTAAAAGATATATAAACTTATAATTAACACAAAAATGACACTTGTACTGGTACTGGTACTTGAAAAAGACTTGCAAATGACTACTGCGAAGTCATAATTATGACAATTGAAATGTTCGTGAACTCCATCTGCTTTTCGATCTCAGTGAATCACTATGAACAATATCTGCACTTAAAACTAACACAAAATGACTATGGTAGTAGACCCTAAATACTGGTACTTATTAAAGACTTGTAAAAGATTAGTGAGAAGTCCACAAATTCCATTTACTTTCCAATAAATGGACTTGGAGCAATCCTCGTGCAGATGTTTTCTTTGGGGGTAGAATTTTCAAAATTGCTGAGTATGGCAGAATATCTTATCCACATTTGAAGGTCCGTTCCAGTTCATATCTAGCTAAACAGATGATTTGAGTTCTTCGTTTATTTAGTGCTTTGACCATACCAAGAAATTGTTCACCCTCGTACATGTGACTATAGGCCCTTATAACAAAGTCACCTTTCAAGAATTGGTACCGTATGCTCAACCAAAAACCAGTCAAAATATCACAGAAAGTGAAGTTTAAGCAAATACATTTATTAAGTTTGACAGAAGCATAATATATACATCGTCAACAGTAATTTAGAATATGGGCCAAAGTCACCCCAAATCTGGGCCAAAGTCACCCCAAAAAATGTTCTTGCACTTTTAACTTACTTATTAGCGACATCACGGAACAAACGGTGCGCTATACACATGCCAATATAATTTACATTGATAAATGTAATTGTCACCCACGGTATTATTAACGGTATTTTTCACAGAAAAATAATTTTGCACATCTTAAAATTTTCACATTTTTAATGCTTGCAAACAAATCTGGAAAATTTCAACAAATATTGCAATGAAATCAATCAAATTTGTTTTAAATATTCGCCACATAATGACCTATCGTCGGCTGTAGAGCAGGTCAAAACCACGTGATAACTACGGAAGCCCGGAGGTGTGCAAACAAATTTTTCAATTTGGGCCAAAGTCACCCCGCGGGCCAAAGTCGGTTTTACGGTACACCAATAAAATAGCTATCCGCATTTTGTTGCACAGACATGGTATAATAAACAAATGTACATCACTTCTATCCAATCAATGTCAAATGTTTAAAACTAGCACAAAATCCTAAGTCCGAAATAAATACAAAAAAGCGTGGGGACATTAGGAAATTTTGTGCGTTGGATTAGTAAATGTAAAGGAGTGCTATCAAAAATCCTGCTACACATGAGCAGGCAACATACCCTTGAATGTAATTTAGATTTGACACTCAACAATCAAGTTTTCAAACACTGGAATACATTAAAGAGTACACAATATCTAGTTACAAATTCCAAAAGGATATTCAACAGATTTTCAGTGTTGCAAAGGAACGTTCATCCAGCTTCCATTTCTCTTGCATTTCTTCGTCAATCCAGCCTCTATTTCACCTGTAAAAAACCTTCATCCAGCATCCATTTCTCAAGTGCTGGACCAACTATCTGTAGACCAGTTGTCGTAACACCAGGTACAAATCAGTAAATAACCAGCCGGAGAAAAGCTGCTGATGACAAAATTTTTAATAAAAATTATATCCATTAAGAATAATTTGTCCATAGGTATTCCTTTGCAATTGTACAAGAGGACAGCCTAATCATGTAAAATCACAATCTCTATCTTCTTCAACTTCAATTGCATAAATTATTATTAATTGAGAATAACAAATCAACATAATATGTCAATAAATAATTCATCAGGCGGAGAAAAGCGATGGATAGAACAATGCTTTAGAAATTCCATCTCAATTGCAAACATTTCATCACATATACCACATCCAAAAGGATTTTCAACAACACGTTGAGCATCCCAGCGCAATTTGATGTAGTTAGTCAGAAAACATTCCGCAGTACTACGCTTTGGAAGCAGACTTGCCATTTCATTGCAATCATGGTCAACGTTTCTTGACAAGCGTTCTCGTGGTACATGAAAGGAGTCTGCACTAACTAAGGTTACGAATGGATCACATAGATCAGCAATTGATTCATTTGCTAGTTTATTATCATTTGGCTGTAATCCTGTATGGAACTTATCAGGGAGCTGATTAGTTGAAGAACTGTCCATATGACAAGGTTTGCTGCAAGTGTGTTGCCTCTCATTTCTGTGTCGCTTTAGATTCCTATGCAAGCTGAATCCTTTGTTACACACCAAACATATGTATGGTTTCTCTCCAGTATGCTTTCTCATGTGCCTCTTCAGATCACTACCACTAACGAATGATTTCTCACATAACTGACATTTGTATGGTTTCTCTCCAGTGTGAGTCCTCATGTGGTTTTTCCGAGCACCATAATGAGCGAATGATATCGGACATAGTCGACATTTGTATGACTTCTCTCCAGTATGGGTTCTCATGTGAACTTTCAGATGATAAGTCCTTGTAAATGATTTCTGACATGACTGACATTTGTATGGTTTCTCTCCAGTATGGGTTTTCATGTGACTTTTCAGATTACAGTCTTGAGCGAATGATTTCTCACATAACTGACATTTGTATGGTTTCTCTCCGGTATGAGTCCTCGTGTGGTTTTTCAGAGCACCATATTGAGTGAATGATATCGGACATAATCGACATTTGTATGGCTTCTCTCCAGTATGGGTTCTCATGTGAACTTTCAGATGATAAGTCCTTGTAAATAATTTCTGCAATAACTGACACTTGTATGGTTTCTGAACAGTATGGGTTCTCATGCGGCTTTTCAAACTACAGCAGTGAGTGAATGTTTTCTGACATAACTGACATTCGTATTCTTTCTTTCCAGTAATGGGTTTTCATGTGATTTTTCAGAGTACAATCATCAGTGAATGATTTCTGGCCTAACATTTGTATGGCTTATTGCAAACAACTTTTTTGTCGACAGAAACGGCCTTTTGATGTCATAAGCTGTAGCTAAACTTTGGATCCATCCGTCTCCAGTTTGTAATCTCATGCACGCTTTAGGGTTACTGTTCATTGTATACGACTTCTCAGATAACTGACATTTCCATGGTATGCTTTCTCTCCAACATGTGCTTCCATATGCACAGTGGACCAAAGTACTTCAGCAATAATTGTTTTTCCACATAAATGACAGTTCCAGGGCTTCTCAATTAAGTGTTCTTATTGTGACTTAGATTTTCATCCTAAGAGCATATGATTTCTCAAATAACTGATTTTCTCATGTTTTTTTCTTGCAAAGATTAGCTTTAAGGTGTTCTAGTAAAATTATAAAAATATGCATAAGTTGCAGTATTGAAGTTTTTCTTCTGCACAAACAGTATCCATTTGAAAGCAAATTATGAATAAATAGAGACTTTCTGCTTTCAGTAGATCAACTGCAATCTTTCACATTTTTCAATTCTCATTCTAGCAATTCTTTTGTAACAGAGCAATTCTCCTCATAGGAAACACTAATCACAACGATTGAAGTCATATATGTATGCATAACTGCATGCCATTGTGTTCTTCTTCATGTCACCTGTCAAAGAAACAATTGATGGTTTTAAAAAATGTAAATAGTTTGCCCACTCTAATGCAGTATTTGAAGAATATCTATGATTGTAGACCTACCAGGGCCGTAGCAACAAAGAACGTGGCCCCCTCCGAACATAATAATTATGTCCGGGCCGCGGGCCCCCTACAATGCAAAAACTAGAAACAGTATTTACTTTATACAATAGGTCTATGCGAGGTTCATAAACATGTATATTATGTAAGCTTATACATAGGCCTTCAGTATGCGTGCACTCCGTATTTACCTCACGACATTGTCAGTAAAAACCACTATGGATCGTGCAATAGCATCAATAAATGTCCCTTACTTAGTTATACCTTACATATTTTACACATTTAGGGGCCCCCCTTCCTTGCGGGGCCCCCTTCGGTCGGAGGGTACGGAGGGCGGTCGCTACGGCTCTGAGACCTACTCAAATGACCACACTGGGAAGTTCTCACAAAAAGCTGCTCAATCTCATGAACTTGCAAAACGATGTTCTGGCATCTATTAAAATGATGAACATGAATATCTTAGCAGGACCTTGTGCTAAGACATACAATACATCAGTTTGTATATAACTCAAGATTAATTTAAGTTTCATTAATGTTAGAATGATTTATATCTTCATTAGAATGAATAGGTGGTGCATGTATTAACCTTTACCACTCATGTGTCCGCTCCCACCCGACAAATTTGGACCAATTAATTTTTAATCTGAGTGGTAAGGGTTCAAAGAAGGCAACCGAAACGTTCTCCATTCATTCAGTCCCATTCAGGACAAAACTTAGTTTCATCAACCCAGATTGGTACCCATTGGTACTTACAGAAACAGTGATTTCCGCCAAAACAGCATCTATTTAAATTAAGCAATTAGTTAGCTTATTTGATCTAAGTTCTACTTTTATGAATAATTCTTTTCGTCGATCAAAAATCCATTTAAAATTTACCATGCCAATAATTGAGCAATATAAAATATTAAAATAAGTCGCTTCCTTGCTGTAATTTACCCAATCAGGTTTAATGGTAAAACCGTATTTTCGGTAGGTAAATATTTTGTATTACCAATTTCAACTGGAAGCTTCACGATTGAAAATAATTGTTTGCTTGAATGGAAGCCAGACTGATTAAATCAATTCCTTGCTTATGGAGAATCTGTATGGATGAAACTAAAATGTTACTGGATTAATGAAACTGCATAAAATCTTTTCTTCCGTATAATCTGGTTCGATGAAGTCTTTTACGGATAGAAAGAAGTGGATTTAACAACAGAATTTCATGCACAAATGAAATTTGGATTGATGACAGAATTGTTTTGTTAAACAGAAATTAGGTTGATGGAAATAATTTTTTCCTTAAACAGAATTTTGACCAAATAAAACAGGCATGTTATTAAATGGGAGCTGGACTGATGACATTATTGTTCTGTATATTAGTAGATTGTTTACATATGAACATCAAATACATCATTGAACATATATTAGAATAAATTGGCAATGAGAACTACTTTTAACCCAGGTTATAAGTAACTGATATCAGTTCATAGCATGATACTGGGCATTGGTAAATGCTGATTTGCTGATTGGTCTTGGCAAAAGTATGTTGATTAAGCATTGAGCAGGACTAACTTCTTCATTATAATTAATCAGCAATTTTCCTCTCTGTTCTTGAGTTGTGCTTTGTTGAGTGGACACAATATATGTAATATTGTGAGTGACACCAATTGCCATTTCTACCTGTGGGCCGTGGCGATACAACAGTAGAACAGTGGCAAGTCCCTAGGTATCATGGTAGGTCCATAGGTAACATGGTAGGTCCCTAGCTATCATGGTAGGTCCCTGGATATCATGGTAGGTCCCTAAACCTGGATTCGCCTCCTCTTGATGCACTGTTCACTTTCCAGATTCCTTCTCATTCTGTCATCATCATAAGACAGTTTTATTTGGTCATGCTGGAGATTCGAACGAGGCACTAGTTCTACAAATCGTCGTAATGAATGATTGAATGAGGGTTTCAGTGAGTGTGTTCAGTGGAATAATCCTGGATACTGAAATCTGAACTGCATCATATCAAAGTTTAGTGAATCCATTGGTCTTTTACGACCGTCGGGCGTTTGCTGTGGCTGGTCGCTCCATTTGGAATGACCTTCCCCAGCACTAAGGGCTAAACTAATTATTCATTTTTTTCTCATCTGTCTCTCACCCTCTAAAGACATTTCTTTCCCCCTGAGTTTTTCGTGCTGAGAGTGCCTCTCAATAGTCATTCTTTGAGAGGCGCTATATAAATTTATAGATGCAATACAATGTAATTGGTAAAAACTTACCACAATCTTTAAATTGACCAATTCATATTGCTAATTAAAACAATATTGAAAACAACAAAGCATATTATCAACTGTGATCAATCTTTGCCTGGACTTCAACAAATTAGTTGACAGATTTTTCAAATTAGTTGGCAGATTTTTTGAATTAAGTCAGAGGTTCTTAACCTATTTCTACACACAACACACCAAAACACACAAACAAATTTGGCCACACAACCTGCAATCGTCATTATGCAAATATCTTTAAAATTAAAACAGGCTAATGTTAAAGTTAACATAGCCTATATCTATTCTAAATTATCAAAATTTCTAATGAATAAAAATGCTGACACTGAATGTTTTTTTAGTTTCTAATAATTTTAAAGAACTTTTAAATTCCACCGATATAAATCTACGATTCTACGTCGTTTTATGACTCTACGATAATTGTTTGGCATAAAAGTTAATGGGATTTCTGCTCCTGGATTTTCTTTGTATAGTAAGACGCCCGAGGTTCAACAGGTTTTGCGAGTGCAATTATGCAATATTATACCGGTGCATACAGTAGCAACTTAGCCAGAGGTTCCTGGACATCAAGCTTGGGCATTTACCCATTAACGAGACTAACGAATGAACATGATAGGATAGCCACATGAAACTATTTTTAAGGGAAAAAGGAATGAAAGTTTTCATCAAATATCCATATAGGCTAGTCCAAGCCACCCTGTTAGTTCAAGGCAAAGTAGAAAGCATGGAATAAAGACAGTTAAACACTGCCGAAACTAAGCGCTGCCTGTCAAGTAGTCCAATTATTGTCACGAAAAACTGGAAAGTACAGGAAAATTTCTACTTAAAAAGTCTAGGGCCCCCGGACTTTGTGCACCTTTATTCCACGTTTATTATGGTTGTTTGGCTCTGAATCCTCAAACAGGCTGAGGGCACATTTCCGCATCATCCGAAAAATAAGTCATAATTTCTAATATTATAATTATTTAGGTATTGTGGCCTACAAGACAAACAATGGAATATAATCAACAGATAGTGTGATATGAATTTTCATATTCTACGCCAGTAAACGGCTAAAGTAAGCCAGTCAGTGCAATGCAATACCGAAGGGTTATGCTGCGAGAATTCGCGAAGCAACAATTTTTCACCATTTTTATGCGACACACCGGTGTAAAGGTTTCAAATTACCCCCCCCCCAAACATTACCCCTGCAAACTGGGGGTTCCTGGTTCCTATTATTGATTTGCATCAATAATTGCATTAATTGCACTAAAACTATCGGAAAAATCATCCCGCTTCTTGTTTTGGTCTGAATATTTTCATTCATCATCCCACTTCGTGGTTTGTTATCAATATTTTTATCTGTAAATAAAATACTAATCACCGCTGAAGTTACATGGAGAAATGGCTTCGAGGCTATTATTTTCTTCGATCAAAATATTGATAACAAACCACGAAGTGGGAAACGGATGAAAATCTTTAGATCAAAACAAGAAGCGGGATCATCTTCCTGGATTTTTAGTGCAATAAATGCAATGATTGATGCAACTCTAGTGTCCGGGGTAATATGAAACCGTGGGGTAATTTGAAACCTTTACACCGGGTGAGAACCTCTGAATTAAGATAATATTGAAAACAACGAATTGCATTGTCTTCTTTGAAGACTAGGCCTACTTGTCTTCTTACAAAGCAGCACTTTAGCATTTGATTTTCGGATTTGGCTGGTAGGTCAAATGCAGACAAAGCAGCATTAGACAATCAGAATATTACTTCTGACCTAGCAGGAAATCAGCATTTTACCCGTGCCAATGAAACTGCATCCAACGACAAACAATGGAATCCTTGTCTGAAGAACTTGCGACTGTAATCGCTTAGTGCAGACTCAAATTTAAGCTAGAACCATTAAATTTGCAACACCAACAATCACCCAGATTTCTGTTGTAGCTTCAACACAGATTATATAAAATGAATTATAAGAAATGGCCAATTGTGGTATAATAAAGTTATTTAAACAGAAATCTCACTACCGTCCATTCGTACAAAATGGCGAGCGATAACAGATGAGGGCTCATTGGTAATGGAAACTGGCTTTAAAAGTATGGTTGTGCCATCTGGTGAATATCAGACGATATCCACAAATTGACACATTAAAACCACACCAGAACAAAGCTTGCAGGGTAAAAGTGCATTTTAGCGTATTTTATTATTTCGAAATCGATACGGTGCATTTTAGCGTATTTTATTATTTCGAAATCGATACGGTGCATTTTAGCGTATTTTATTATTTCGAAATCGATACGGTGCATTTTAGCGTATTTTATTATTTCGAAATCGATACGGTGCATTTTAGCGTATTTTATTATTTCGAAATCGATACGGTGCATTTTAGCGTATTTTATTATTTCGAAATCGATACGGTGCATTTTAGCGTATTTTATTATTTCGCGTATGTATTCTCATATTTCGTTGATGAAAAAAGTTACAAACAGACAAAATTGAGTCATATTGAAAGCTGGATTGGTGAAAACTTCTTGGTGAAATAGAAGCTGAATTGATGAGAAAACACCTGATAAATTTCTTTTTCTCCAGACGTTCTTATCATTATTGAAAGCTGGTTTAAACAACATCATGATGACTCTCTTTTCGTCATACCTGGATACACACTTTTTCGTAGAGATAGGCTAGGACGTCGAGGTGGTGGTGTAGCTATCTATTGCCGCCCTGAGCTCCAGGCCACCATACTACCGTCGATCCCTGCCTGCAGTTCAGAAATGGAATTATTATGGATACTGGCTATACATAATAATCAAGAGTACCGCATTGGTGGCCTGTACCACCCACCAACACCTAAATATCCAACTGCCGACCTTCTGGCCTGTCTAGCCTCGACGTTGGATGATTTCTTCGCACACCCGTAAAACCCTCATATCATCTTAGCTGGTGACTTCAATCAACTTCCTTCTGATGATATCCTTCGTCTAGGTCTTCACGTGCAGTTCGCTGGTCCTACACATCTTGGACATCCGTTGGACCGTATCTATGCTTCCGGAACTTGGTACGAAAGATGCTACACAATCAAATCGTCGATCAAGACAAAACATTCTGCAGTTCTTGCTAACTCTGATGCCAGAGCGCAGGGGTTGCTGACGAGTGACCGTGAAGTGTGCAGTTTCCGGTTGCGGACACCCGCAAATGTTTCTTCACTCCACGCATTCATTATGAATCATACATGGAAATTTATCGCCGAAGACATCTCTATCGAACAAGCTTTTGATGACTTCTATACTTTCACTGACGACGCATTAAACCGCTTCGTCCCCCTCAGAAAGATGTCGATCAGGAAGAAGGATCCGCCTTACATGTATCCTTATTTGAAGTTCCTTCTGCGCCGGAGAAATACGCTTCTGCGCCGTGGTAAAGTAGAAATTGCTGATGCCTTAGCCGCTAGGATTAATGACTGCATTGTTAAAACCAATGCTGCCTCCTTTCGGGGTCTTGAACGTGGCTCTCGGAAGCTTTGGGCTGAGGTGCGGCGGCTTCGTGGTGATGATACTGTTAGCCCTGCAGTGTTGGGAGGTGTTACGTGCGAGTCGCTAAACCGACATTTAAATTATCAGGCTGTTTCTACCGATCATGATTATGTTGAACCGTTGCTTAAGCTGACTGTTAACTTTGAACAACCTGTTAATATTGATGAATATGCTGTGTTTAGGGGACTGGAATCGGTCCGTGGGTCTTCAGTTGGCCCTGATGGTATCCCTTCATGGTTTTTATCCTCAATGGCTCATCTTCTCTCTGCCCCGGTTACGTATCTTTTCAATTGCTCACTTGCTTCCTCTTACACGCCGCCACAGTGGTGCTCTAGTTGTATCACACCTGTCCCTAAAATCCTGCGTCCTCAAAATGAGGCTGATTTTAGGCCCATTTCTATTACCCCGGTGTAAAGGTTTCAAATTACCCCCTCGTAAACATTACCCCCCTGCAAACTGTATTTTGCATCAATCGTCGCATTTTTTGCACTAAAAATATCAGACAAATCATCCCGCTTCTTGTTTTATTTTGAAGATTTTCATCCGTCATCCCACTTCGTGGTTTGTTATCAATATTTTCATCTATAACTAAAATACTAATCGCCGCTGAAGTTACAATGGAGAAATGGCTTCGAGGCTATTATTTTTTTTCGATCAAAAAATTGATAACATACCACGAAGTGGGATGACGGATGAAATTCTTCAGACCAAAACAAGAAGCGGGATGATTTTTCTCATTTTTTTAATGCAATAGATGCGATGATTGATGCAAATCTAGTTTCCGGGGGGTAATCTGAAACCGGTTTCAAGTTACCGGGGGGTAATGTCTAGGAGGGGGTAATTTGAAACCTTTACACCGGTGTTATGTCGCATGCTGGAAAAAATAGTTGTGAGAACTTACTTCTACCCAATCTTCACCGATCCTGAATTAAATTCTTCATTTGGAGACCAATATGCCTTTCGTCCCTCTGGTTCCACCACTTCTGCCCTCATTGCTATCACCCATGAAATTCTTAGTATGTTGCATGATGAACCATATGTACGTGTTGTCTGGCTAGACTTCTCTCGTGCCTTTGACACAGTAAGGCACTCTTACCTATCTGAGCAGCTTGCTTTACTGCCATTACCTGACTTTCTGTACAGTTGGATCCTACTTCTTCTCCTTAACCGTCAGCATTGCACTAAATTTCTAGGCCAAGTCTCTACCTTTTGTCTTATAAATGCAAGTATTATTCAAGGTTCTGGACTTGGGCCTGCTGATTTTGTGGTGGCTATCTCTGGCCTGAAACCAATTCACTGCTTTAATCGGTTGCTGAAATACGCTGACAACAGTTACATTCTTATACCTGCCTCCGCTATAGATACCACTTCTTTTGAACTTGAAAATATTGCAAATTGGGCGCTTTCTTGTAATCTTAAACGCAACAACAATAAATCAAAGAGATGATCTTTAGGCGTCTGCTATCTAAATTACTCAACCTCCCCTCACCTATACCTGGAATAAGTAGAGTTTCTGAGTCTCTTATTCTTGGAGTAACCTTAACGGATAGACTTAGTTTTGACCCCCATATTGACCGGATTTGCATTAAGGCTTGTCAATCGCTCTATGCGATACGTGTTCTTGTAGCTCATGGCCTCTCCGGGACACGCTTGCATGATGTAGTTCAGGCCACCCCATTGGCTCGCCTTATGTATGCCTCCCCTGCTTGGTTTGGCTTTGCTAATTCTGGTCAGCGCGCGCGTATTAATGCAACAATACGGAAAATGGTGCGGCTCAACTTTCTTCCTGCCGACCAGAAGTCGTTCGATGACCTCTGTGGTCACGCTGATTCCTCCCTCTTCTCTTTTGTACTCTACAACCCAAGTCACGTCCTTGCTCCTCTATTACCTCCCATTAAAAATGCTACCTACTCACTCCGTCCTCGCTCTCATAACCGTGAGATTCCTCATGCAGACGCACTTACCAGATGTGGCTTTATAACACGGATGCTATTCAAGTGACAATATATATATATTTTTTTGTCTAGCCTAAGTTCTCTCCTGTATAGTTCACAACATGTCTATTATGTAGTTGTATAATGTGTTTATTGAATTGCATATTTCTATTTGTCTTGATTGTATACTTGCATTAATTATTCTGTTCTTGTATATTGTTCCCGCAGTGCGTTTGCAGGCGGTTCAATAAAGTATATACTTACTTACTTACTTTAAATGGAAGGTGGATTAAGGTATCTAATGGCTGACATAGCAGATGGATGGACAAAAATAACGCTCGAGAAATGGAAACGGAACTGATGAAAAGATTGCTTGAGAAATAGAAGTTGTATTGATGAAAATTATTTCCCTTAAATAGAAGCGGGTTGTTGAAAAGATACTTAATTAAATGAGAGCTTGGCTGATGACAAATAATTGTTATTTAAATAGAATCAGGATTGATGAAAAAATTGTTGCTGCAACAGAAGCTGGATTGACGAAAGCGATACATGCCAAGGTAGAAGTCGGATTAATGAAAATATCTGCGGAAGTTCGAAAACGCACCCAGACAATAAAATACGCTATTTATTTATAGCTAAACGGCTTCGAATAAAATACACTAAAATGCACTTTTACCGCATGCAGACTAGACGATAGAGTACCATGCAAAACATTATTGACGCAATACTTCGGAAGTGAAGCATCTGGTCGCTAGGGGTGAGATGGGGTATGACATAAGCTTACGGCTGCTTACCCGATTACCCCGACACGTCATTTAAAATTTGCAAATCGCGATATGAAATGGGCGGCATATTAGCCTATTTGTGAGCTAAACTATTTATTCCTTTTTCATCAAATGTCAGCTAAACTGACGATTATCACGAACCAGGGGCGGATCCAGGGGGCCAATCCGGCCATGGCCCTCTTCATGGGCGGAGTTTGGTTTTCGTTCTTGGAGGGGCTAAGGCCCTCTTGGGGGGGGGGGTAAGTCCGGGAAAAGATACCACTTGCATGGTAAAAAATGAATCTGGGTCTTCTTGGGGGGGGGACTTAGCCCCCCAAACCCCTTATAAACTCCGCCCATGCCCCTCCTTTCGAAATTTCTTTATTTTTGACCAGCCATTTTGCTCGGAAAGTAGACGCGCCCCCCATGAGTAGTTCCGTAGGACTTTGCCCCCCCCTCTTCAAAATTGTATGTATCCGCCCTTGTCACGAACACATAATAAACTACGTTTTCCATCCATATTAAATGGCCAACAGGTTAACCCATCCTATGTATGCACTTAGCCCAGTGTGAGAATTGTGGAAAAATAACTGGGGGGTTGGACCATTATCCACTTGGAATTGGGGTGTAAAAAACATACTTTAACATGGGGCTCTAAGAAAGACTGGGGGGTCGAAACCCCCAACCCCCCGGCAATTCTCACCCTGACTTAGCCCATACAAGATTGAGTCATAATACGCAATATTGCACGAATTTTTACTGGGGTCTAGTCTACAATACAAATTTTTTTAGTCATCATTCACGTCAGCCTTCTCAGTATAGTTGGCCGCATACGACCTACGTCTTTTGACACAACTTCTATCCTCCGTAGCAATGCTGGTCTTCAATCAAGAGCATGTGTTCTGCCAGAACACATGCCTCAGAAAGGTAGATGTCATCAGTTGGTGTGAGTGGGGGATAGTAAGGAAAGAGGATGAAAGGAGACCAATGGTGGTGGAGAGGAGTTGGCTAAGGAGAATCAAGGGCCTAGAAAAGACAAGATCATAAACACAACAACAATAAAGGAACTAAGAGCAGAGGAAACAATGGTAGAAGAGATGCAAAGGAGAAGACTTAAGTGGTATGGTCACGTCGAAAGGATGGACGACAAAAGATTACCACTTGCGGTCAAGCATGGACACGTTGAAGGAGAAAGGAGTAGAGGGAGACAACGAAAGGAATGGATAGACAATGTGAAGGATGATTAATAATATGCCAAAACACGAGCTTGACCATGGTGTTCGAAATTGTCAGGGAGTTGCCACCGAAGGACGATAAAAAAAACTTTATTCCAAGGGCCCTCCATAAGTGCCTTC
>OX457050.1:44342783-44427783 GCA_949752735.1 Lumbricus terrestris | reverse complement strand
CCGATTTAGATGGAGAACCTGATGATGGGTCATTGGAGGAGATCAAGGTAGAGATGGATATAACCATCAAAGATAACGAGAGAGTGAGTTTCTTCAAGATCCTGAGAATGGCCATGAGACGTCGGATGAAAATCTTTGCAGAGGAAGTTTCCATTGTGGGTTTGTCTTACTTGGTCAAACCATCTTCACATAAAGTTGGCTCCATAATCCGTAAGTTTGTTTGGTCAATGCTTCTCCTGTTCGGAACGGGTTTCATGGTTTACCAGATATGCGATCGAATATCGTACTATCTGACATATCCAACCGTCGTCAACTATCGAGTGGCTTACAACCGATCTCTGCGCTTTCCTACGGTTACCATCTGCTCAGAGTTTTATATGAGCAAAAAAGCAGTGGTGTCGCTTGGTAGATATATCAATATTTTCTCAACCATCATAATCATCATCGTAGACTTCACTATCATCAGCAGAAGAAGCATCAGCCTCGTCATCATCATCGCCATCGCCAATATTCCACACGTCTGTATTAAATTAGCTTCACTTTCGCTGACCCGGAGCAAAGGTTTCAAATTACCCCCTCCTATACATTACCCCCAGTAACTTGAAACCGGTTTCAGATTACCCCCCGAACACTAGGTTTGCACCAATCGTCGCATTTGTTGCACCAAAAAAATCAGAAAATAGTCCCACTTCTTGTTTTTGGTCTGAAGATTTCCATCGGTCATGCCATTTTATCAATTTTTTTTATCCAAACAAAATAATAGCCTCGAAGCCATTTCTTCATTGTAACTTCAGCGGTTATTAGTATTTTAGTTACAGATGAAAATATTGATAACAAACCACGAAGTGCGATGACAGATGAAAATGTTGAGACCAAGACTAGAAGCGGGATGATTTTTCTGATATTTTTCGTGCAAAAAATGTGATGCTTGATGCAATATACAGTTTGCAGGGGTATAATGTTTAGGAGGGGGTAATTTGAAACCTTTACACCGGTGTAAAGGTTTTAAATTACCCCCTCCCCGTTTCAAGTTACCCCTCCCCGGTATTCGGAGACCAGTTTCAAATTACCTCGCCCCAGAGGTACGAAATCTGTTTCATAGTAAATGAAGTTAGATTGATGAAAATAGTGCTTGTAAATTAGATAATGGCCAAAAGAAATAATTTCCATCCGAAATAGAAGATGTATTGATGAAATAATTTCATTTGAAATAGAAGTTGGATTGAGAAAAGCAATTCCCTTTTAAATGCAAATGTTACTGATGAGAACAAGAACCTCCTTAAATAGAAGAGGGATTGATTGAACTAACGTCATGATGAAATGAAACAGGGCTGATGAATTTATTCCTCCTAGCTGAAATAGAAGCTGACCTGGCTAAAAGAAGGTTTGATGAATGGAAGGTGATTGAAAATGTACCTATGGAACGAACCATGGGGGGAGACCCAGAGGCGGACAGGGGGACGGTCCCTCCCCAATGGAGGTGTTTGGGGGACGGTCCATGCATTTGCCCCAACCCCCAATCGTTAAGCGTCAAGACTAAACAAATAAATGGTCATTAACGTTTTTGGAATAGGTAATAGGAATACCTATTGAACTGGTAAAAGCGGGAGATGAAGCAGTGGTGAAGACTATCACAAAACTATGCAATCAAATTTGGAGAACTGGAGAGTGGCAGGAGGACTGGAAAAGGTCAGTGTTCATACCAATATTCAAGAAAGGAGACGCGAGGGAGTGTGGAAATTATCGAACGATAGCGATGATATCACACACTAGCAAAATACTACTCAAAATAATCCATAAAAGAATGGAGAAGACAATTGAAAGAGAATTACCAGCTAATCAAGCGGGATTCAGGAAGGCGCGAGGAACACGCGACCACATTGCCAATATAAGATGGATTATGGAGAGACAGAGGGAGTACGGTCAAGAGGTGCATTTGTGTTTTATAGACTACTAGCTGTACCCGGCCACGCGTTGCTGTGGCTGAAAAGACTGTCCAACCCTCCCTTCCTACGTCCCCTCCCCTTTCTCCTTCCCCTCCCTTTTCCCCTCCCATTTATCCCCTCGCCTTCCTCCCCTCGCCTTCCTCCCCCTTCCTTCCCTCCCGTCCCCTGTAGCCACTGTAGAAAGACGCGCGGAAAACGGCCGCAAATGGACGATTTTGCCAAAATCGACAGTTACATATAAATTTGCGCTATAGCAGACCGTCGGCTACACGTTTTGAAACGCGCCCAAAGAATGCATGCGTTTGAAACGCGCCCGAAGAATGCGTGAAAGTTCAAACTCGAAATGGCTGGACTCCATCGACGTCTAGCGAATGGGATTAAAAGTTCCCATTCCTCCCTTTCCTCTCCCCTTCCTACCTTCGCCTTCTTCCCTCCCCTGTAGCCACTGTAGAAAGACGCGCGGAAAACGGCCGCAAATGGACGATTTTGCCAAAACCGACAGTTACATATAAATTTGCGCTATAGCAGACCGTCGGCTACACGTTTTGAAACGCGCCCAAAGAATGCATGCGTTTGAAACGCGCCCGAAGAATACGTGAAAGTTCAAACTCGAAATGGCTGGACTCCATCGACGTCTATCGAATGGGATTAAAAGTTGTGTTTTTTTGGTCGTAAAGATTGCGCTTTTTCCTAAAAGGCGTTACACAAACCCGCTCAGGTTCGAATGGAACGTTTTGGTAACATTTTGAAAACAATCGGTCAAGTGCTTTCCGAGATCCTTAATGGCGAACTATAACGTTTTACATTTTTATTTATATAGGCTAGCTGGGGTACCCGGCGTTGCCCGAGAAATTTAGGATTCGATCCGCTACGGCCACAACCCCAACCTACCACACTCCGCCCTCTACCGGTACGCGACCCGATGAATTTGGGTTTCACGAAAATTTCCACATCCACCCCACCCATCCACCTCCCAACCCCTCCCACCCCCATCCCACCCCACCCCACCCCATCCACCCCACTCCACCCCTCCACCCCACCCCTCCCACCCCAGCCCACCCCATCCACCCCACTCCACCCCTCCACCCCACCCCTCCAGCCCCCATTCCACCCCCAAACCATCCACCCCACACTCCACCCAAACCCTCCCCCCGCCCCCTCCATCCCCCTCCATCCCAACCCCTCCAACCCCACCCATCTTCACCCCAAACCCCACCCATCGACCCCCACGCCATCCCATTCCACCCCACCCCACCCCTCATCCACATCTCACCCCTACACCTCCACCACACCCCCTCTCCGACCCCTCCACCCCACCCCTCGACACCCCACCCCTCCAACCCCCAACTCCATCCCCACCTCTCCACCTCCCTACCATCCCACTCTCCCTCACCCCGCTTCTTCCGGTAAGCGACCCGTGAAATCCGTATTTGCGTTAGACACCTTTAAAACGGTTAAAATTACTGCATTGATACGTGGCAAGCGAATGAAAATTTATAGCGAAAATCAGTGTTTTTGAGCCCCCGCACCCTGGCCCCCCCTGGTGGTGGAGATTTTCCAAGCACTGATCCGGGGGGTTCTGATGGACCTCTATCTAGGAAAATATTTCAAACCAATAGCTGGGTTTTTTGAAAAAAAATTGGGGTTTTGCCCCCCACCCCGGCCCCCATGGTGGTAGAAAATCGCCAACCCCTCGCCTTTGCGTCTCGTGCCGGGACCTACACATTAGTGAAGGTTTGGAGTGAAAAGCTCAAAAACTGTGAGCGTGCATTCTGGACAAATATACGTACGTACGTACATACATACATACATACATGCATAGCCAAGTCCTTCTTTATAGATATAGATAGTAAGGCGTTCGATTGCATTGACCATACACTACTGTGGAAGACGCTGATTGAGATGGGAATCCCAAAGCATCTGGTAACACTACTGAAAGGCCTATATGTGGATCAAGAGGCGGCGATAAGTACGGAATATGGAGACACAGAGAAATTTAAAATAAAGAGAGGAGTGAGACAGGGATGCATTTTGTCCCCTTTCCTGTTCAATCTGTATGCGGAGAGAATTATGAGGAGGGCTGGATTGGAGGAGGCAACAGAGGGGGTAAGGATAGCTGGGAAAATACTGAATAACTTGAGATACGCCGATGATACGACATTATTGGCGGGGAAGAGGGACGACCTGGCCGAGTTAATAAGAAGAGTCAGGAAGGAAAGCGAAAAGGCGGGACTATACTTCAATGCAAAGAAAACAAAGGTTATGACAACTGCAACATGGGAAAACTTTGAGGTGGATGGAGAAGTGATAGAGGTGGTTTCGAGCTTCACATTCCTGGGATCTGTGATAGAGAAGGAGGGAAGAAGTGACATGGAAATAAGGCGAAGGGTAACAGTGGGAAAAACGGCAATGAACGGTCTGGGAAGGATTTCGAAGGATAAATATGTGAGCAGGGAAAGAAAGAAAAGATTGATGAGAGTATTGATCTTTCCAGTGGTCCTTTATGGATGCGAGACATGGACGAAGACTCAGGATATGGAAAAGAAAATCAACGCGTGCGAGATGTGTATTTGGAGGAAGATGCTAAAGATCTCATGGATGGAAAAGAGAACTAACGAGTTGGTGCGTGAGGAGCTCGTAATAGAGAGGGAGGAGACACTGCAACAAACAGCAACCAGGCGGAAATTCAGCTACTTCGACCACGTGATGAGATCAAACGTTTTGGAAAAGTAGATGATGACTGCATGCGGTGAAGGAAGGAGAAGACGCGGAAAACCAAGTAAGTGGTGGATGGATGGAGTACAGAAAAAGTCTGGAATGAGCTTGGAAGAGCTAAGAGAGGCGACAATAAACAGGAGACAATGGAGAGGATACATATGACTGTCGCCAGAGCTCCACGAGCTGACGGCACCAGGTGACCAGGTGAACGTTTTTGGCGGAGAAAATAGAATTTCTTTCGAGATTTCGACGGATGACTAAACAAAAAAGGTCGTCAGAAGTTTTGGCCCGCAAAAAATCTCGCGTCTTTCCGTTCCTCCCCCCAAGTCTCCGTCCAGGTCTCCGCCCATTGAATGAACGCTTGATAACTGAAGTCGGATTCATGTTTTAAAAAGTGAAATAGAAGCTAGATTGCGGAAACCGCACCAGAGAGATGGAAGCTGGATAACGATGTCTTTTTATAATTTTTGGCAGAAATGGAAGCTGGACTGATGAAAAAACTCTTGAGAAATGGAGGCTGGATTGCTGAAAAGAATTTTTGAGAAATGGGGACTGGATTGGCGAAAATGACGCTTGGAAATGGAGTTTGAATTGATGAAAAGAATGCCTGAAGAGTGGAAGCTGGAATGAAGCTTTGATTAATGTATTTCATGATGTATTCAGCTTCCATTTAAGCTAGAGCCCATCAATCTATTTCAGCTATGAGATACATTCCATTTCTCAAGCGTTCTACTTAAAAATCCAGGATTTAATACACCTATTTCTCAAAAATTCTGATGAAAAGAATACTTAAAGGCCAAGGTCGACATCCCAGATTCTCTCGGTAGAACCATGAATAATATATTTTATGGGTGTGGCTAATAGAACCAATGACCGTCTGCTTGAAGTTTGGTTGACAGAGATGACTGTTGGTTCTGGTTCTGGTCCTGGATGCCAATTAAATGATTTGCTTTTTATTTGGTGGCTGCGTTGTATTAATTGAGGCCATTTTTAACTTTCTTTTGCAGCTAGGTCTGTACAAATGAAGCTTACACAAAATTAAATTAACTGAAAGCCACTATCTTGTTAATTATACTTCATTCATTCATTTCAAGAATTTAGATAGCGCTTCTTCAAGAAATCCACTCAGAAGCGCTCCCAGTCCAACCACGGCGAAAGAAAAAACTTTTAAGGAGCTTGTAGAGGACTGATGAGTGAACCCTTGGTAGCAGGAGGAACCGGAAAGGGGAGACTATTCCAGACAGATGGACCTACAAGTGAGAAAGCACGACGCTGACAAATTGAGGTTTCAACACGTGGGACCAAAAGCTTCCCGCTAGAATGAAGCCATTTAAGAGGCTGATCCACAAAGCCAAAAGAGGTAGAAAGGCGTTGGAGGAGTACGCTATGGTCAACGCAGTCAAAAGCTGAGCTGACATCAAATAAGGCCAGAAGAGAGATGCGTCCTGTATCCATAGCACCATAGAGATCAGATAAAAGGCGGAGTAAAGGAGTCTCGGTCGAGTGATTCTTACGAAACCCAGATTGATTGGAAGGGAGCAAATCATTTACATCCAAATAAGCAATTAACTGATTAGCAACGATACGTTCAAGAATTTTAGATAAGAATGTTACGTTGGCGATTCATTCATTCATTCATTCATATCATTTATATAGCGCTCCTTTAAGAAACTACTCAGAGGCGCTCCCAGCTCAACCACGAGCAAAGAAAAAAGACTTGAGAGACTTGTAGAACCCAGCCGGATGGGTCACAAGTAGAGAGCGAAGGGTAACCGGGTGGTCGTTCCGGACTGTAGGCCTCACAAACGAGAAAGCACGGCGCTGCTTAATAGCTAAGCGGGCCCGCGGGACCAGAAGTTCACCCCTAGCCGAAGAGCGAAGTACACGACGCGCTGCAACGTCAGAGACTGGCAGCAGAGATCACGCAAGTATGACGGAGCACAGCCAAGGACACAGAGTGAGACCAAAGCAGCAATGCGGTAGGAGATCCGCTGGGACACTGGCAGTCAGTGCAGCACATCACGCATATAGGCAGAGACATGAGCAAATTTAGGGAGCCGCCCAACAAGGCGAGCAGCGGAGCGCAATACACGATCAAGTCGCCCCAGGACTCCAATGGGAATACCAGCAAGTAAGGAGCAACAATTGTCAATTCGACTTGTAACAAAGGCGTGGACAAGGACGACAACCACGTCGTGAGAGAGAGAGAGCGGGAGACCACCCGAAGCTGACGAAGCTGGAGCAGCCAAGTTCACATGCTGGGACAGAGTGAGTTCAGAATCGAGGGTGAGACCCAGATCACGAACTGTGATGGAAAAGAAGATAGGAGGAAAGAGCAGAGCAAGTTGTGAGAGGTCAATACCCTGGAGTTGCCTACGACCACCCAACCAAATAAACTGTGATTGGGCGATAGTTCCCCGGATCGTCTGCATCTAGGCCCTCCCGTTTCAGCACCGGATGCAGAATCGATCGTTTCTGAGAGACTGGAAGCTGTGCTTCACGAATCGAACGGTTGCACATCACAGTAAGCAATGGAAGAATGATATCGATGTGTTCCTGTACTAGAAACGTAGGCACCGGATCCAGTTCGCACGTTTTCGGTGCAGACGTTAGGATAAGTGCACGAAGTTCAGCACTTGTAACCTCACGGAGAGTGTGAAGTCGGTGGTCGGTAAGCGGACAGTCAGGCGCCGGAGTCAATTTCTTAAGAAACTCATCGGCTGTGAAGGATGTTGTTTTTGTGCGATGAGTGGATGATCGACGACCGAGGAGATCATCAAATGTGTTCCATAGCTTCTTTGGCTCACCAGATCTGCGCCTGATGACCGCCTCCCAATACTCTTGCTCCCGGTCCCGGTAGAATGCATGCATCTCTCGTACATAACGTATCCATGCAGTTTTGTCCTGACCGGCTTCGCCTGTATACCCTTTCCAGACGCCTGGCCCGGCGACGGAATGCCCTGCACCCGGCGTCAAACCAGGGCGATAACGGGCATTGGCGCGAACGAACTGAGCGAATCGGGAGAAACGTATCGAGCAGATCGGACATGGCAGTTGAGTAAGAGTCAAATAGCTCTGTGGTAGATGACGATGAGCAATCCTCGGTCTTATCGAAGAGCGGTTGGTCTCGGAGCGCTGCAGCAAAAGCATCACGATCAAGGCTTTTCCAGTGGCGAATCTGCCTGGTGATGTAGAGCGCAGGCTGGTAAATGAATGGAATGTCCGCAACGACGAGGCCATGGTCAGAGAAAACAGGGGTATACATGCAGATGTCAACGTCACCTGGCAGTCATCTCTGGTCACCAAAGCGTCAAACAACCCTCCCAGATTGTGTGTGGGCTCAGCAACATGTTGTTTTAGTCCGAACTGGTCAAGCATCGTAGCAATTGGAATTGAAGGATGCTCTAGGTGGACGTTGAGGTCTCCAGCAATGACCAATTGGGAGTTGTACGTAGCAAACTGCTCCAATAGAACCGAATCTCGCTCTGACTTACTGCTTGGCTTTGAACTACTAGGGCAGGACGCTAGTAAATCTAAAAATAGATATTCTGACGTTTCTGTGCATTATAATAAGGGGCATGTATTCGCTCTATGGCATTAGTAGAAGGAGATCTATTTACATTAAAAATGGGTCTTATCTTCTATATCGATTCGGTATGGCCTACCTTCAAAAAAACATGATTTCGGCACATTAAAAGACACAATTTTCTCATTGAAATTAATTTGTATGATAAACTAATGATTTTACTACACGAATTTAACTCAAATTCAAAACACACAATTTTTACCCTGCCGGTCATTTTTGGCCTTTGTCTCGAAATTGTATTCCGTAACATGCGCCTGGTCACGGTAGAGCAGCTCACCTAGTATAGCAATAATCCTTCTATAGAATGATGTCGTTGATTGTTGCGAGTACTTTTTCACCGAACGGATTTGCAAATAAAAATAAAATTAAGAAAATTTATTTTTGCATGCAGCAGAATTGCCACCATTCAGACATAGGCTAGAATCCTAGATCTACTCGATAATCATGTTATCTTCTTGTTTATTTATATTATGTTTTCACTTTAATGCTGTCTTCGAAATATTGTTCTGATTTTATAGTTTGTGCTCTAAGCTACTTCAAGTTTTTTTTAAATGTTTCAGGTCCAAGTGTTCGTGACTTTGCTGAAATTCGATTTCCGCCGTTTTGGGATTTAGATTTTGGGAAAAGTTTAGGTGGTGCAGACTTTTCCCAGTTGGATTTCGACTGGGAGTCGCTTTACAATCATATACTCACTAAAATGGGGGACATGATGCTCGAGGTAAGTTTATAGATGCCGTTGTCTCAACTCAAAATGCAGTGAAGCGTTTGGTATCACGCCAAATTATGTGAGTGTGAAGGAAATGACAAACTATTCAGGCCCGCATTAAGGTAGGTGCTAAGGGTGCTGGAGCACCCGGGCACGCATTTTCGGAAATGATGAAATTTCTTAGCAAGAATATTGTAGCACTAATAAATACGAAGTGATCGTCAACGAAATTTTTGCAAAGTTCTCTTACACATCAGATTTATTAGCTCCAGCTTATGTTCGAATTGGCTGAAATCGCAGGAACTTATTGCTATTGTAAATTTATCTTTGGAAACAGAGCCGAATTCAGATATGTGGGGCCCTGTTCGGGAAATTTGTTGCGGATCTTCGGCCAAAATTTTGATGATCATTTTTAGTCGTTTGGTTGAAATTTGCTAAAAATCTAAAAATTATCGGAAATTTTTTCCCCCGCATGTCTGGGCCCCTTAAAGTGTCGAGCCCCTGTTCGGTCGAATATGTTGAACATGCCTTAAGCCGGTGTCACGAAATAGAGTATCCCCGTATTAATTGTATCCCCCCAAAATTTTTCATGACACCGGCCCTGTTTGGAAAGTATCTTAAAATTAAATTATAAGCCACGCGGGTCAATCATTTTGACTGGCTTCTTCAAAATAATTGGAGAATAACGTTAGTAAACATGTTATTGTATAACTCTTTATTTCTTAAACTTAATTATCATCTTCTTCTCCAGTTTTCTGCCTCCGAGGTTGGCTGAAATGTCCGATGCCTTTTCCTCAAACTTTCCATAGGCCTATCCATATGCTATTATCCATAACCGGTCATGGTCCTCATCTTGTTCGCTTCCCTTCATTTTTCCTTCATGACCGTTCTTCGCAGTGAGTCTGCCCACAACCTGTGTCCTACCAAATTCAGTTGTCTCGATCTCTTTCTCTGTGTATGGTCTACTAAACTCCGATAATTCCTATAGCCTACCTAGATAATTGGTGCAAGAAGATCATGACGCTCTAAAGAGCGGTTTGCCAATTTATTATTGGAGTCTGCGAAAGAAATATGATGCTATAAATTATTTTATTAGACCTGAAAATAGGAAGAAAGAACTTATAAATTTAAATTTAAGAAGTACGATAAACTGAAAAGAGAAAGCAGGAATCCAGAGAAACGGATGATAAAACATTGACATGGAGTGCACGTGGTGCTGTTGGATTTGAGACATGATGAAGAAAATCAACTGGATGGAACATAGGCATAGGGCTTAAAAATATAAATAACAATTGAAGAAGCTAGTCCTTCTGTCACGTATAGACCTAGATCTACTAGACTATAGTGTAGGAAACTTTTCCTTATAAACAATTGCACGCGTACCAAAGAAAATCTCCTGGCTGTATAGTGTATAATCATTACGAAACACGGTATAATTACATGTATATGTGCCTCCATGGCAGACCAGTGGCTGACAGAAGACTGAGAGGAGGGTCCGCAAGGTTACCACAGCACCCGGGCCCGCACTAGCCTTAATGCGGCCCGGAAACTATTACACTATTGTATTGTATTGTATTTAAACATTTATAAAGCGCCTCTAGTAGGGTGAACCGTTCAGAGGCGCTCCCAGTGCACCTAATGCACCGTATGTAATGAATGTTTGCGTGGCGCGATGGTGTAGAGTTATGTACGGTGCCTTGGAATCGGAAGACCGCGGGTTTGAATCCAAACCGCCGAATAGGGTCCATGCGAAAGAAGTCATTCACTCGCTATTGGTTATTAATTTCCACGTGAAATTGCGATTCAGTGACCGTTCTGGATTCGGTAGCGCCTCTGAGTAGCAATGTTGAGGAAGAACATGTGTTAAATTTTCCTCTGTTTCTACGTATACATGCGTGATGTGCTGCATTGGTTGCCAATAGCCCAACGCATCCATTATCGAATTGCAGCTCTGGTTTCTCGCTGTGTCCTTGGTTGTACTCCATCCTACCTGCGACTTCTTTGTCGTCCAGTCTCTGACATTGAAGCGCGTCGGTCCTTCGCTCTGCTGCGAAGGGACAACTGCTTGTTCCACGGGCTCGCTTAGCTACCAGACAGCGCCGAGCCTTCTCGGTTGTGGGGCCGTCAATCTGGAATGACCTCCCCCTAACCTACATCTCCTTCACCTGACCAGCCAATCCTTATTCCTTAAGTCCCTTAAATCTTTTTTCTTTTGCCGTGGCTGGGCTGGGAGCGCCTCTGAGTAGTTTCTTGAAGGGGCGCTATATAAATGCTAATAATAATGAATGAATGAATGAATGAATGAATGTGCTTCATACATACATGCCTAGATACATACATACATACATACATACTTGTACATACATACATACATACATACATACATACATACATACATACATACATACATACATACATGCATACATACATACATACATACATACATACATACATACATACATACATACATACATACATACATACATACATACATACATACATACATACATACATACATACATACATACATACATACATACATGCATGCATACATGGTCTTGGTCTAACGTACTGGGAGCGCCTCTGATTGGTGTGCACTGTGAGAGGCGCTTTATAAATTTATAAATACAATACAATACAATACATACATACATACATACATATACATACATAATGGAGTCATGGTCGTATGTTTTCAATTGTGGGCCATGTAGTATTAAAATAATTATTATCTGGAGTAATACTCTTTCGATTGCACTCGCCAGTGGATTGACAAATCATTTTTCAGCGTGCTTCGGTGCTTTAGGGCGGGAGTGTCTATGTGGATATGTCTCTTGATGTGGCGCTGTGTAAATTTACGTTCAATTTCCTCTCGTGGGCTAATAAGTTAGCTACAAATTCGTGTAACTCTGTGAAAATCCCAGAATGTTATTATTAGAATATACTATCATCATCAACAACATCCTTAGGCTCAGTGCCCGTAGGAGTCCGACGCCACTCTTTGTCTGAGTCATGTTGCCCAGCTTCAACCGGTCCAGTCAGCAGGTCTGCTCCATACCATTAACATCTTGGAGCAGCTAGACCACCTTGTCTGAATGAAGAGAATATTGGGGGAGAGAGGCATGAAGGACAACCTGGGTCAAGCCCGTATGTGTCCCTGCTCTCTCCTCCGACTCTCTCCACGGGTCTGTCCTGACCAGCCTGTGCATGTCTGCTTCACATCACGACACCTTGAGGCACCTGGGTTGCTATGTCACTTGTGTCGTGGTTTTTGCGGATTACAATCGTCTTGATCTTTTGCTGCCAGCGTATCGCCACCCATCTGGCAAACCTTCCTCATTTTGTCCGGGCTTAGGACCGGCACAGGGACGTTGTTGGTTCCCTGTGGCAGAGGATGGATGCAGTTTAACGTCATACCCAGGACCAACGTCATGCCCAGGACCAAATATACTATGCTTTAGAATTAATCCTAACAATTCTAATTCACCTAACAGCACAGAACATTTTTCAGTGTTCGTTCGGGAATCGGCCTTGCAATTCAGACGCCATAAAGATGATAAAAACTGATCTTGGATTTTGCTTATCATTCAATCCAGGTAATCAATTTTGCTGAACAATTCGAACCATCCATCGTAATGCTGATTGGACTATTTTAGCCGGTGGCGGATTTAGGCTTTACTGCATGGGGAGGAGAATTCAAGAGGGCGCCTGTAGCCTACTTACCTTCTTAAATACATCAAATTCATCCGATCTAGCCGAATACATAAAACAGAATCAAGATCCTAAACCGAAACTTTTTTAAACTTGTGAACTCGACTACTTTCTTGAGTTGCATAAATTTATGCTTATTATATAAAATATTTATTAATGTTATTTATTGGATGTTGATCCAATCTTTACGCAGAAACCTGTTAGTTTATGTGGGAAAAATTTTCTGCGGGATTTCATTGAAGCAAAACGATTTATAGTTGATTCAAAGTCGATGTTCTCAGCAAGACCACGTTCAATAGAAAATAATGATCATCAGCATCAAAATCCTTGCAATGGGCTCAATGCCCGTAGGGGTCCGACGCCACTCTCTGTTTGAGTTTGTCTCGCGTCATGTTGCCCAGCTTCAACCGGTCCTGTCAGCAGGTCCATACCATAAACATCTTGGAGCAGCTAGACCACCTTGTCTGATTGAAGAGAATATTGGGAGAAAGGCATGAAGGACAACATGGGTCAATGCCCGTATGTGTCCCACGCTCTCCCCCGACTCTCTCCAGTGGTCTGTCCTGACCAAGCTGTGCATGTCAGCAAGACCACGTTCAATTGAAAGTAATGCCAAACCAGATGCATGTAGACGTTCGTTTGTCAGTGTCGATCGCAAATAACTTTTGATAATCCTAAATTTACTGAAACTGCTTTCAGTAGTGAGAGATGTAACAGGAAAAGTCCATCAAATTTTATATAGTAACGACAAATTAGGGAGACCTGGTGCCATTTGTTTTTCAATCAAGAAAGGTAGCACCTATTTAAGCTGTAGTTCACTGGACAGTGATGGACGTATTGACGTAAGCACGTCTTTAAATTGCCTGTATGTGCACTTGTTATAGCACCCCTTCAAGCTCCATACACAGAGGCGCTCCCGACTGCAGAACGGGCACTGCATCGGAGTTTCACACCGAAGCGCTGAGCAATTGCGAGTGAAGGACTTGCCCAAGGTCCTTACGCGGTGACTTGAGTTGATTCGAACCTGCAACATTTTGGCTGCAAGGCGACGAACATGCAACTACACCATGCACCGCACCTCGTAAATGTATCGTATTCTGCGATTACTTCTTCAATGTTAATATCATTTTCGTAAATTTTGCATATTGGGATTCCTGGTGTTCTTGGAGATTATGAAGTCGTGATAAACTAGTAGCCTAGTAAGAAACGTACCTGTATGCTGATGATACGTAACTCTATGTACATTTGCGCTTAAATGACGTTGCGGATGCTACAAACAGATTTTGAGCCTGCATTGATGACATCATACAATGAAGTCTGTCTATGCGCCTTAAACTTAACCCTGGCAAATCTGAGCTAATTTGGTTTGATAGTCTTCTAAGCTTCTACAGTGTGCTGAACTCTCGCTATGCACTTCCTCTTCTCTACTCTCTCCTTCATCTACTGTGTGGAATCATCGAGTCATCCTTGACTCGACACTCTCCCTCAAACCTCAGATAGCAGCTCTCTCTCGAGCATGTTTGTTTCATCTAAGGAGAATCAGACAGCTCTGCACTACTCTTGACTCAGCATCACTGAAAACACTGATTCACTGCCTTATTCTGACGCGACTTGATTACTGTAACTCGGTTCATTAGGTCTCCCTATATGCACACTTCTTCCTCTAACTAGAATAGTCTTCATCAAGCTGCAAGACTGTGTATTGGATTCTCTTACCGTTACCACATCACACCAGCTCTTCGCTCTCTACATTGGCTTCCTGTATGCGAGCGCATTCGCTTCAAGCTGGCACTCCTCATGTACAAAACATGCGCTGGTCACCTGCCATGAGGGCTGCACTCAAGGGTATACGCGGGTATACGGCGTACACTCACCTCCGGGGAAATATGACAGCATATACTCACCTAAAGAACGAGGGTACACGCGGGTATACAGCGCGTATACCCCAGAGGTTATTTTAACGTACAGCTGGACACAAAGTGTGTAGTTGAGAAAGAGATTTGTGCAGTTGAAAATCAGATCTTGTGCAGTTACTTTTTGCCTAATTGCGTGAACCGACGAGAAGTTAGTGGTAAAAAGTTGGACACAAACATGATAGTAACAGCCCAAAGTGAACATCTTTGAGGCGGTTTATTTGGGTGATATTTATGTTCAGGAAAAGAGCAGACCTGTTGAAATTTGGCATGAGCTATAATAGATATGGTGAATACATGCAGTTTTCAAGTCGAGCATTAGACCGATACGGCGAAGGTCACCCCTGTGCATGAAGTAAGAGCGTGGAAAATGAGTGATGTAATCGAAGACAAGGTTCTGCTAACAATCACACATAGCCTGCAAACAGAAGAATTTACAGTAGGCTAGATATATGGGCGGATGCAGATTCAAGGCCTGCTGTAGGTTGACATCCTGATAAAGTTGTAAAGGCCGGGGTTATCCTTCATACCATAATGACAACTTCTTGGCCATCTCCTGCTTTTGCCGCTTACTCTGACAAGCCGAAGCAGGTAGGAACGTAGACAGTCAGACGCATAAAGCAAAATAGTCTACTATAATATAACAACCCAAGTATCTAACTGGAGACAGGCGATGGAAAGAAAAGAATTAATCAAGCAGACATCCAGATTGAGCTAGCCTTTCAGCCACACATTCTATCCAATACATATATACATGATGTAGGATTGTAGGTCAATGCATACTCAAATTTTCGTACAAATTATCCATATATCTCCATAATTACACGCACTCTTTTTGAGTTTATGTGATCCCATCCAAAAATCACCATCCTCAGAATCTGAAAGATACACGTATAGGCCTATGTTATTGAACTAGCATCTCGCACAGGGGTGTAGACTTAGATGGGATAGGATCGAGGAACGGAACCCGGAACTTGTGGTGGTAACGGAGATGCTTATATCTTATATTCTCCAAATATTTCATAAATATTATCACAAGCATTATCATAGATTTCTACGGTGTTATCCACTGCTTGTCCATAATGATCAATTTTGATACAGATGACAGCCTAAACTGCCACCATTACGTTGTGTAGGGTCTAAAAAAAAATAAGATACAGGTATGGGGAATTATTCAAGTCTTAAACCACGTCTCTGAGCCCCAAATTATCATTGAATTTGTCAAGGCAACAGCCTAAAATGCTATTACAACAGTGGGTAAATGACTTTTTTCAAACAATGGATGAGAAAAGAAAATTATGAGTAGGCCTAATTTTTTCAAATGACAGCTTTAAATGCCAGATTAACAGCGTGCAAATGAAAAAATCAAACAATGAGGAGGAGACTCTCTAAACTCTAAAATAAAACCATAGCTGTCAGCATTTAGAAAGAGCAATTTTGTTCAGATGACAGTTATAGTGTAGAAATTCAGAAATGAAAACAATGGGGAGGGGCATTTATTGAGGTCTCAAACCATGCCTTTTGGCGTGAAATTTGTGAGCAATTTTTGTAAGATCACAGTCTAAAAGTTGACATTATAATATTGAAAAATATATTTAGACAGTGGGACGGGACACTTATTAAAGTCCTAAACCATGACTATCAGCACTGAAATGATGAGCAAACTCGCTAAATTACAACTTAGAATACCACCAGTGCAGTGTGGAAATAAAACAAAATTCGAAAATGGGATTGGTACATCACCTTCCAAAACCCCTACCCAGCTAGGTGCTCGTATATTGGAAATTATTGTCCTTCGGTCGCTCGTTCGTTTCCCAAACCCAGGACCAAGTCTGCGGCTATGTTCACAAACACACATTCTGGTTCTCATGACACTAGAGCTTGTAGCATATAAATTTCCAGCAGTCGTACCCTAAGGCCTAAGCCAATAAGTCATGGTGTGCATGGTAAAATATCATTTACATGTACATTGTAGATCGGCGACGCGGCTCCTGGTTAAAACTGCTATTAGCCTAAACAGTACATATTCGTGTTGATGTGGGTGTCAGTATAGGCATATCGATCAATAATGACCATTTGGGAGGTTTGCAATTGCAAAATTAATGATATTTAAGCTATCTGTCTTACATCGTATTTTGCAGTTAGTGGGTTTTAATTTGAAATTAGCTCAAAGATTGTATTTCATGGGCGAAGTATCTCATCTTGTCTGCTAGCTTTATCTTTAGCAAAACAATATCATGTTGATCTTAAAGACCAGGGTTTCAGAGCAGAAAAGCAACATTTAGACGTACCCTTACATAGGCCTACTAGCGAAACTTTGGAAGTGTCCAGGAAGTTGCAGAACATAGGACCATTTGACTTTATTACACTTGACAATCTTTCTGAGCCATTTCCAATTCCAGCAACAGCAGAGGATCTGCAAGGGATCTTTAAGGATCTCTAGTCGATTAAGGATAGCCTATTGAAAAGTCTAAACGTCTAAGAACGTCTAGCTGATTTCATTCGTTAATTCATTTGGAGATTTTGCCATGATGAACTTTGAGTCAAACATTGTCATAACAATTGATTTTGATCTTTAATATGAATTTTCTAAAGTCGGAAAATCTTAATATTCAGACATCTAAAGCTCCAGTCGAAGGCCAAGCGCAAAGCACCAGCTTATTAACGAGCGCTCACCAAAAGCTGCTTCAGCTTTGGGGGACAAATCCCTGGTCAAGGACTTTCTTATGTCCAGTCTCAAAATACGTCATTTTTGTGCAGTTGAGAAAATTCCTTAAAATAACCCCTGGTATACCCACCTCAGTAAAACCAAGCCAAACACGGCGGCAGCGTGTACTCACCTCAAAAGTTCTGAGTACAGCACTGCCTGCCATCCTACTTATCTTCTATGATCACACCTTGTAACTCAGGTCGCTCTTCTCTTCTGTAAGCATCCGCTGAAAAGTATGTAGTTCCTGTTACACATCTTGTTTTTGGCAGACGTTCTTTTACATTTGCTGGTCCCTTCATCTGGAACTCTCTGCCTCCTTATGTTCGTGACTCTCCTAACGAGACTGTCTTTCGCTCTAAACTGAAAACTTTCCTCTTTGAATCTACCTATAGATATAGATATTAATTGTCTGCCGAACTTCAATGTGCACTTCTGAGCTTTGTAAGGAGGGCATTATCAAATTTCAGTTGTATTGTATTGTGCACAACTTTTCAGCTGTGCAGAAAAACAACTGAACGTCACTGTTTGCAGACATTGCTTCGACAGTAACCATATTCAAAACATGAGCCCAACAGTGAACATAGATGGCATTAGGTGAACGTGTTTTATCCGAGTTTTAAGGCCACTCTTAATCCCAGACACCACAGAGGCACCATCTTAATTATGCCTGTCCTCGACAGAGGATGATATCAATGTTTTTCATAATAATTTTATACGCAATGCGGCAATAGGCCATAGAAATAAATAAAAATAAGTAATGGCCGCCATAGAAATAAATAAAAATAAGTAGGCCTAATTCTTTAATGGGTGCTAAATTCATGGTGTGATAGCGTAAAGTCATTAAACTATAGCAATATAATTAATTGGTAAAAGTGTGAAAATTTAGTTTCCATGAAGGACATTTTAGGTTTAAGTAAGGAGCGCCATGTTTGACTCAACAAGGACACTTGGAAGCGACCTCCGGGTCCGTACTAAACCCGCCACTGATTTTAGCGATAGAAAAAGCGATAATTTTGAACCAAGGTGTGACGTAGCTTGATGGCCATTTTTCATGTTTATCGTTGATTTATTCACTTCAAAGTGAAGCTGCGAGAGTCCTATGACTTTTATTGATGATGTTATTTGGTTTATTCTATTAGTAGCCTATTAGGCCTATACTACAATTTGTGGTTACCCATGGCTAGCAGCACTGATGCCTTTCTAGTGAATCTATTTTGAGGGTTCATCTAATATTCTAAAGGTAAGCTTAACTTTGGCAATTGCAGCCTAGTGGGGCACGGTGATACAGTGGTATGTTCAGTGCCCTGGAGCCGGAACGTTACGCGTTTGAATCTACTTCAAGCCGCCGCGTATTCATGAAGGGACTCTGAGCAAGTCATTTACTCGCAATTACTTCGAATCAGTGTCCGCGCTGTAATTCTTTAAGAGACGCTCTAACAAGTGTTCATACAAGCATACATAGCCTCATGCCCAGTTTGCAGTTCGTTTTCCGCCTGCTTTTTCTTGTTTCATTTATGGTTGATTTCTCATAAAAAAGCGAATTTGAATTGAATTGATAGAATTGTTCTCAAATGCACAAATTGTTATTAACACGTGGGCGCATAATAAGGCTACATAATAGGTCAATTATTTTATGCGCTATAATTTCTGAGACATTCAAAAGCTGGAACGAGTGTCTTGTAAATTTAAGTATCGGCAAATTACATGACGACAAATCCTGGAGCCAACAATGGACTTCGTTTGGTGTTGTGGACGAATCAATCTGATTGCTATCTTACTGTGTCTCCAGCTGTTGGATTCAGGGTAAATATTTAATTGTTTCTACTTAAATGTGATTTAACTAGGCTTACCCTTTATACGTAATACTAATTCTGCCCTAAAGCAGAATCGGAATTTAACGCGAAATTAAGACGCTATTAACGGTCTTATGCATCTGTAGTCCGAAGACTTTTTTCACACCCGGCAATTTACACTTTCACCTGGGCGAAATTGTAACCTAAGCTTTCTAAACGTTTTCCTGTTCAGAATTTGTTGCTGAATAACATATCCAAAATCCCACAAAATCCCACCACGGGGTCACTCCCCCCCCCAATTAGGTTCAAAATATGATGGTTTCCGTGCTTTTTTGCATTGAATATCGGGCTATTCGTAGAATGTACCAATTTAATGTTTGCATCACAAAGTGAAAATTTTTTCACCAGGCCGCAGCCCGATATTCAATGCAAAAAAGCATGAAAACCATAATATTTTGAACCCCATTTTGGGGGTGACCCCGGGTGGGATTTTGGATATGTTGTTCAGCAACAAATTCTGAACAGGAAAACGTTTAGAAAGCTTGGGTTACAATTTTGCCCAGTTTGACGGTAAATTTTGTTATCTAGATTGCATTTTTTTGAAGACTTATTTTCTGACGTCATTTCTGTCTGTGAGCGTTGCCTAAGTCGATAAACAAGTTTTGCAATGATCTATATAAATAAAAATGTAAAATGTTTGGTCCTACTCGAATTTCTCGGAAAGTTCACCACCGAATCTTTTGAAATTTTTCGCAAAACGCTCCGTTCGAATACGATCGTGTTTGTAAAAGGATTTCCTGGAAAGAAACAAATCTTTTACACACAAAAAACACAACTTTCTCCACGAGTTGAGACGTTTATACATTTTTACTCTCATGCAGTCGTCCGCCATTTTGGTCCGTGTATTTATAACGTACAGGGATGCCACTCTGAATTTTGAATAAGGTCAGGGATGCCACTCTGAATTTTGAATAAGGTCAGGGATGCCACTCTGAATTTTGAATAAGGTCAGGGATGCCACTCTGAATTTTGAATAAGGTCAGGGATGCCACTCTGAATTTTGAATAAGGTCAGGGATGCCACTCTGAATTTTGAATAAGGTCAGGGATGCCACTCTGAATTTTGAATAAGGTCAGGGATGCCACTCTGAATTTTGAAAAAGGTCAGATCCGGTTGAAAAAAGGCTAGAAAAGGCTAGATTGACAATTTTCACACAACGTTCGAGCCGACGGATTTTTATATGCTTTTCTCGAAAAAACCCAACATTGCATTCGATTTCAGCGAATTCAATTTATTTCCATTTGAATGCGGCCGTGTGGGAGGAAAAGAGCGGGAGGGAGCGGGAGGAAGGGGGAGGGGAGGGAGCGGACGGGATGGAGGGAGGAGAGGGATGGAGGGGGAGGGACGGAGGGGAGGGCGGGAGGGAGGGGAAGAAACGGGAGGGAGGGGTAGGAGGGGAGGGATGGAGGAGGGAAGGGGAGACGGAGGGGGAATGGAGGTAGGGAGGGACAGAGGAACGGAGGGAGGGAGGCAGGGTATGGGAGGGAGGCAGGGGAAGGGAAGTAGGGAGGGAGGGTTGGACGGTCTTTTCAGCCACAGCAACGCGTGGCCGGGTACAGCTAGTAACCAATAATTATCAAAGTAATGATATCAGGAACTAATCACCGCACGGTTAGAAAAAATAACAATAACAACAAACAATGACTGTCTTATCTTGACATTTATGAAGCGCTTATTCAGTGGCGGTCTTAGTACAGAAACGCAAAACGTACATGTATGTGTAGACGACTCGTGGCTAGAGCCCTGCGCCGACTTCAGAGTGTCGGCGGCGGCGCGCCGGTCATTTTTAGTCGGCGGCGGCGGCGCGCCGACCAACAAAAATCGACGGCGGCGGCGCCATTGAAATGTCGGCGTCGGCGGCGCGGCGCGGCGTCGTGGGATTAGTGCTCCAGCGTCGCATACTTATTTTAGAGGTTGTTACACAATTAACCTATGTTATTATGATAAGCCTGTTCAGCAATAACTTTTGACAATTATCTTGTCTTAAAATAATATTCATGAGAAACAATTATTCTCAGAACAGACGTTCAATAACAAAACTTTACAAAGGCTTGACCATCAAACCACATGACAACGTGTTCTAATTCCGGCCACCAGCTTACCTGACCTACTAATAGGAGCTAAAGGACTGTTTGCGCAGTGACGGCGTAACCTGCCTATTTCACTCTTGACCTGCCACAAAATTGGACTTATTGTGAATGAATACAAAGTCATGCAATCTTGTCAACAGATGAGGGTGCTTGTAGTTCTTTAATTTTCCCTTGTCAATGCACACTGAGTAGTAAACTTGGTCAGAATTCGCCACCTTTCCTGATTTATCTTCAAATATTCCGAACGACTTCCACGCGAAACTCTTAGCATCTTTTTAAAACCTAATTGCTGAGTACAAGTCTTTCGATCTAAACAAGTCAAGTCACAACTAGTTAGACTTCTTTAATGCGAAAAAGTGTTTCGTTTCTTAATCGGATCCCATTTGTGAGACGTTACTCAGATTGCTGACAAAATGTGCAATCTACAGAATTTGTATTTACTTTTCAAACTGGACAACTTTGGTACTGGTACTGGATCTTTGGTCCTCTCTCGGACCGTCATCATGGAGTATTGTTGATCCTAGTTTATTCCGGCTATGATCATTTTAACTGGACGTAGACCTCTATCCGAGTCTATCGGAATCAAACAAAATAAATGCTTTTTGAAATCTACTTCACGGGCTTCCCACAATATAAATTCGTCTGAAAACATGGAAATTAACTGGACTCCGTTATCCATTACTCTCTTATGTATATTAACTGTATTTCATTTCATTGTACCACACGTGTAAACCAAAATGCGGTTTGCAATTGCCGAATTAAAGAATATTATTATCTTAAATAGGATCTATTGGCCAATTGCCTAACATTGCCCCATTGTTCATATAGACTGGGCTATTAATGCTCGAAAGCTGAATCGCCAATTTCACATAGGTCAGGTCCTGGTGAGAAAATTGGAATTAGGTAGTAATTGGCAGGAAATGGAGAGTCACAAGCCTGCAGACTCTACCAATCACCTACAAAAAATTGCAGAGTGCGAACTCTTTGGAACAAGATAGTAGTGTATATACTAATACTAGGGGCAGACGGTTCTGTTCCATTTTAGCGCATGTTCGAGCTATCAGGAAAGAAGGCACACATGGCATAACAATTCACTCCGGCTTCCTGGAGTTCTTTTTACCTTCGCTGCTGTCATAACTCAAATCGAATCACAAAATCCACAAAGGTTTAAACGTTAGGCGCACTGTTACAAAAGTCAAAACGAATAGGTGGCTTCATAGGTTTCATAGCATTGACGCAAAAACGGTGTTGCCAGGAAAATTTAAGCAGATAAAAAAAGATTAATTTCGTACTGACGCAACAATTCTTTCGCGAAATCATGCAAGCGATGAAAAATGCAACAAAAAAGAAACGAATCAACGTGGCATCGGCGGCGCGCCGACAAATATTCGGCGGCGGCGGCGCCGGCGCGCCGACCCAAAAAAATCGGCGGCGGCGGCGCCCACGAAACGTCGGCGGCGGCGGCGCGGCGCGGCCGGCGCATAGCTCTGCTCGTGGCCCACTCCATGGTATGGGGGCGTTTGATAACCGGACGGTCGATCATCGGACGATTGATCATCGGGCGATTTATGTAAAACGATATAACATAATGCATCTAATTTGTAATGGAATAATAAGAAGTGAAATAAGAAAATATGCGGAAACGGTTGTCAAGAGTTATTAACCCTCATCCGAACAAGGGGGTCTGGCTAGACCCACCTTCATATATTTGCTGCATAATTTTTTAGGAGTGATATTTTCCCAGATTGCTTTTATGACTTTGTTCCTATATTACTGAGCTACAATTCACCTGGTGCCGTCAGCTCTTGGAGCTCTGGCGACATTCTTGATGTATCCTTTCCAGTGTCTCCTCTCTCTTGTTGCCTCTCTCAGCTCCTCTAGGCTCATGCCAGACTTTTCCTGTACCTCATCCAACCATCTCTTCCTCGGTCTTCCGCGTCTCCTCCTTCCCTCACCACATGCCGTCATCAGCTTCTTTTCCAAACCGTTAGATCTCATCACATGGCCGAAGTAGCTCAATTTCCTCCAAGTTGCTGTTTGCTGTAGTGTCTCCTCTCTCTCTATTCCGAGCTCCCCGCGCACCGATTCGTTAGTTCTCTTCTCCGTCCATGAAATCCTTAGCATTTTTCTCCAAATCCACATCAGTAGTGAATAGAGAGCCGTTACTGGCTCAACACCCCCCGCCGTCCTCATTAATTATGCCAGGATAGAGTGCCGGTTCTGGCTCAGCCACGCCCCCTGACCAATGGCAAGCAGCCAAATTGTCAAGTGACCTGTCAATCAATTCATAGGCGTGCGCCTACAACCAATCAAATTTTTGTCCGTGTGTTTGTATGTCTGCGTACCTGTCTGTGTCTTTGTAAGTCTAATTATTGTTAATTAATGATCAAAGACATGCCGCCGCCGCCGCCCGCCCCAGCGTGGAGACCCCCCATGGCGCGGAGACACCCCGTGGCGCGGAGACACCCCGTGACGCGGAGACCCCCCGTGGCGACCAACGAAAGTGGTTTCATTAAAAAAGGTATCGTGTGCAAAAGGTGACGTGTGCAAAAGAGTGCAGCGTGCAAAAAGTAGTTCCGACAGTGTCGTGTGCAAAGAGAAATAGTTCGCCACACGTTTTGTATGGCATACAACATATCACTTAGTACTTTGGTGTATCACTACGCACTTGCTATTATAAAAATTCGTCAGTCACAGGATTTTTCATTCGAATTGCATTCTGTATAAGACGTGCTTCATATCTTTACGAACATGCTTGCAATGGATCTGAAAATGAAGAGTGGAAGTCGTACGATGATTCCAAACACAGTGAGTATTTTAAATTTATAATATCTTAAGGAATAAAATAAATCTTTTGAATGCAGGTCTAAAGCTTATTTTCAATAACGACATACTTTCATATAATGTGAGATCTGAAATTTTTATTTTTATTCCTAACACTTTCCAATATGCTAAAATTCTTGAGCACTTTGAATTGTAGACTAACAGCCAACTTTTTAAGGAGCTGATTGGAAACGGATGTTATCTAACGGCAGCCATTTTCAAGGATGAGATGATGGTACACATTCGCGAATATGCTGACGATGGAGGAAAACCTTACCCAACGAAAAAGGGTGCATCGTTCGGAAAGTCGGCGTGGATCAGACTTCTCAGTCACTTCGACGAAATGGACAGGATGGTGGATCTCCTGAAATCGAACCAGCATGTTGACTACTACCAACACGTTGGTGGACGCTACTACGTTTCCATCAACAACCAGTTCAGATGCGTAATCATCCGTCGTTACTTCCTTCCACCAAACTGTGCTAAGGAGAGACCAACGAGAAGCGGCATAGCTTTGCGTTTGGATGAATGGGACAATCTGCTAAAGAAAATCCCAATCCTACATGAACGCCTACCAGAATTCAAAGGCACTACATCATGCAATAATGCATTGGATCATTTGAATCAACAGGACTATCTGAACTGTAAGCTATGTAACCCATTCCAAACCAAATCTTAAAATTTAACGTAAAGAGACATTTTTGAACATTTTAGTATTTTAGATTTTGTGCTATTCATTAATGCTCCACGGTTTCATATATTAAACGTTTCTGAATCATTTCTTGTGTCCTTCAATCATTATGTAACAATATGCAATTTTAAAAAAATAAATAAATATTTTTGTCATGGGGTGAGATAGAAACATCATTATACTACTTATGCATTATTTATTTCATCATTCAATCAATATGTAAAAGTGTGGGGAAATTGTGACGTTCCCCCTCTTTTACGCTTGACCTCTCGGGCCTGGCACCACCAGTAGGGAACTCCATCGTTCCCTTACCTGCCATCCGTCCGTCCAAGCTCAAAGAGGGTTGGCTCCTTTCGAACGCCATGTAGTCCTGGAGATGGCCCGCGGGGGTGCTAAGTCCTGCAGTTTGGTGTACCACCCCCAGTCCTACCCCTGGAGCCCCACCCACGTTCTGATCCCTACTCCCCTCGTCGAACCTAGGTCGATCCGACGGGAAGTAACCGGCCTGGGACGGAAGTCCAAGTCTGTCCATTTGCAGGTAGTCCTGTCTAGGCTTCTCTTTCAGTCTAGCGCTCCGTCTGCTACCCTGGACCTCCTCTGTATTGGCTCCCCCTTCTTCCCCTACCCTTTGACAAGGTGCAGCCGAGTGTGGCGCGGTAAAGCAGTACTCTACAACCATATTTCTTTCATGGTCTGGGTTCGTCTGTATTACCCTCTCGAAAGCAGTTGGGTGCCCCCTTCCCTCCATTGGACACCCCAACTCTTGCCGGCTTTCTCTCTCTACCTCTAAGAACCGTTGCCTATCTACGCCTGAAGCTGCATTAGGGAATCGTCGTAAGTCAGAGAATCTCTCTTCCCATTCTTGAATCGTATTCTCTAGTCGTGTCTGCATAATGTCTTGCTCGGCGTATACTATTTCCACTTGCTCGGCCATGGCCACCACTTTGGATGCTAGCTCTCTCTGTCGTGCGTCCATCTCCCTTTGACATTCTTGCATCTCCCGTTGACATTCATCTATCGCTTTCTGTCTTCCATCTATTCTCTTCAATCTTCCATCCATATCTTTCTGGCCCTCATCTATTCCCTTCAATCTTCCATCTACGCCCTTCAATTTCCCATCTACGCCGGTCAAAGTCCGATTCATCTGAGTTAACATGTCCATCAACGTCGAATCTAACCCTGGCTGTCGCTGTCCGTCATTGTCTTCATCTTCTCGTTCGTCAGATTCAGATACACGAGACATATTAATTCAATAGCGTCAATTATGATCCTTTAATACAGTTATACAATAATACACAGTTCTAAATAGCTCAACATAAATCTCTTAATCTAAAAATAGACACAGTTCAACATTCACTCTCAATCACACGTGCTTAATTCGAGCTACACAGCATAGATAAAGGGAATTTCTATGACCTGGGTTTTTCCCTCACTCGACTCAATCTCATTCGACGCACTGCTGCCAAAACAATAACACAAGCCTACCAGTTCTCGGTTCGATTCCAGTCCTTCACCGTTTCTTCCTTTTACGGCCGTTCGTCGTATATCAATCGTAACTCAATCGTAGACGCGTGTCGTCTAAGTTTCCACAGTTCCAGTATTATTCCAATAACAACGTAATCGTCCACTACAGTTTCTCCGTCTTTATCTTCTCGAACGCTACTAATCGATTCACGGATCTGGATCCTTATTCGCAGATACGGGCTGTCCTTCCTTCGTCGTCGTCGACATTCGTTTCACAATAATCAATCGTTTCGGACATCAAGCGTTCGTTCCTCTAGGACTTCGCGTCGATCGTCTAGGACATAAGCGTCGATCGTCTAGGACATAAGCGCTCGTTCATTCTCTCTCGTTCCTTTTTATACATAATCGATGCTGTCTCAGCAGAAAGGCCCCTCGAAGCGTTAGTCGCTCTCGTTGTCTGTCTGCGTCTGCTGGTTGACAGTGCCTGAGTCCTCGTGCATCCTGCACGCTAAGTCGGCGAAAAGACGCTTATTCAGCAGGTCTTAGTTCTTGCCGCGTAAGCATTCGTCTCACAACTTTGGCCTGCAACTCCTCCACCTAGCTCGCACGCACATACATCCATCCATGCTCCAATACATGCAGTTAATTATAATTGAGTTTAAATGGCGCTCTATAAATGAAGAAATCTTAGTTCTTCACAAAATTTGTTTGTCATTGGTGAGCTAGAAAAGTCATTATACTACTTATGCATTTTGAACATCTAACTAAGATCTTGACTAAATTAGACAATCTCTGCACTATATCATAACCAACAACCAACAAGTATTATAAGTGGTAGGATGTGTTGCTGAAGTGCATGTGTTCGATACCTTGCAGACTATGACTTGCAGGTTCAATTCCACAACAAGCCATCGTGTAGATCCCATCACGATGTATTTATGTACTATTACTACAGTTAGACTAAGTCTCCACAAGAAATGAAAATTTTGTATGGAACACATTGTGGTGGAGAGACTGACTTCATGTACATTACTTTTACAAACACAATACTTTTGTGAAGTCTATGTCTTAACCTATGGACCTTATCAAGCTTCAAAGGGAGTATAGTCAGTAGGTGTGCATTGGATGTGGGTGTCAACGCATTCGTTTGGTGCTGTATCGGGATATAATTGAAATACGCCCCACGGATGAGACTGATATAGACATAGATATCTAATTGGCAATAATAATGAGAAAATTCAGTGGTGATGGTGATGGTTGGGGGGCTGTGGTGGTTGTGGTTGTGGTGGCGGCTGTTGTGGCGGCTGTTGTGGTGGCTGTGGTGGTGGGTGTGGCGGTGGCGATGCTGAGGTGATGGTGGCTGTAGTGGTGGTGGTGGCTGTGGTGGATATGACGAAAAATCCTTCTCATGCTTTCCCATAACATCTTAAGACAGTTTTATTTGGTCGCCCGTCTGAGTAGATATCCTAAATAGGTGCTATATCAATGAATGAATGAATGAATGAACGATCGAACGAACGAGCGAGCGAACGAATGAATGAATGAACGAGCGAACGAACGACTGATTGAATGAATGAATGAATGAACGAGCGAACGAACGACTGATTGAATGAATGAATGAATGAACGAGCGAACGAACGAACGAACGAACGAACGAACGAACGAATGAATGAATGAATGTTTCCAAAAATCTTCAACCATCTTAAATTTTCAAAAAACTTCGGACTTATAGTTTTGTGATCATATCTGAGCTGGGTTTTTGACTGGCTGCTTGACTAACCATGGTATATGGTAGAAATCGGTTAGATTGGTAGACATCTGTTTATCATATTCGTCCAGACTATAATCAAAACCTTCAAAGACTGAGACTGACCAACCAAGCTGGAAGGGCCACACCCTCTCTGTTTGAATATTTGATTAGCAAAGCGTCCCGCTGCACTGATAGGCAACAGCAGCTGTGGACGATTTGACCATGCATCGCATCATGCCACAATATCTATGTGAAATCCAATTGGCTGTTTATGTTAAACTGCTGCAACCTATAGAAATGCATTCTGCGTGCAGAGCAATGCGTTAATATATGACGGTGTTCTTCACACAGTCAAATTTAGGCCTACAGATGGACAAGTTATAGCTAGCACTGGCAGTATAATTATTATATTTGCGGTTTTCAGAGCTGTGCACAACACACAGAATAATAACAACAATAATACGTCTCTTTGTGGATATGTTCGTTGCCTTACAAGCACAGGATTGATTGAACGAATACACTTCATGTTTTCGCATGAGGTCTTGAACAAGCACATTATTAGCAATTTTTTCACCGTTTCTATATGAAACTCTTATGCAGTGTCCACGGTGAATTTGGGAGCGTTTCTGAGTAGACTGTTTGAATGGTTGCTATAACAAGTGCACTTCTAACCATATGAGGACATTATTCATGTTTTCCGAGGTGAGTTCAGCAGTTAAATAGACTATCTAATTTGGGGTGATGGAATAATAGCAACTCAATGGATATGGCATTTACCTATTTGACAATTCTAAACGACTAGGTATACATGTTCCAACCATCATCTTAAGAATTACTTGTAAGACATCCAATATAATTTTTATTTTCATCAGTAGTGGTAAACTACATATATGAGCACAAATACAGAACTTTTCAGATGTATTGAAGTGTGTGTGTGTGTTGATAATGTGTCTAAATATGTGCACCAATCAAAAATTTTACATGAGTAGTGGTATGAGTACCGGTAAAGTGGCAAAGTGGGCACACCAACACCAAAAATTTTTTCCTCAATATATGACAAGGTCCCAAGAAAGGTCATTTCTAAAATGCATAGTGAGCTTTTAAAATTTTTCATATCCATCAAATCCACTTTCGAAAATTTCCATTAGTATCTGTCAGATCCCAGTGAAAGGGCAATTCTAAGATTTATTGTAAGTATTGGAATACATACATTTGTGGCCTCCATTCTATGCTTTATTGTGCCTCCATTCTACCAATATTTGATGGTTTTTATAGTAACATATACATTTCTATATTGGGAGAAACACAAAGTCGGTCGTTTCATATTTTTTCCCCAACACATTCAGTGAATAATGCATATGAAAGTTACAAATGTCTTTTCATAAAACTATTTTCCAACTCGAGAAATGTCGAACAATTATTATGTACAAAGTTTCATATTCTAAAATAAATCATTGCAATGTCTTTAGAAATATAAAAAGTGTTCATCAATTACGCACATCATCTTTGTCTTTTATCAATCCTTTCCAAGTAAACATGGTCTTCCACAAATATCTTTACGTTTCGAAAAAAGTAGTCAACAAATACACAACACCTATGACTTTCAGCAATTCTTTACAACCCAACTTAGTCTTCGACAAATATATACAAAGTCTTTTGATATGCTTTTTTTCACAATTCATATCTTCTGTACAATTTGTAAGAAGCAATCGACTTGAATTCTATACAATAATTATATACAAGAACCACTGTACAATTTGTAAGAAGCAGTCGAATTGATTTCTATACAATAATTATATACAAGAAATATACAAGATCCATGTACCTGAATTATATACAATTATTATATACAATTTGGAAGTTGAGGACTAGCATTCAATCGACACATGGCCGTAGGCAAGTGAAGAGATATTATCTATTAGATATCTCTTATCGTCGTACGGTGAAAGAGCAGATTTCGAAATTTCGGCGGTATGAAGTTGATGATTTACACTACGAATAGTGAAGAATTTTGCAGTCGTCGTCGATTCACCGAACAGACAGTTTGCATAGTCAGCATGACGAATGTATTTGGCCACGCACGACCTTTTGACACCTTTGGCTGTTTTCTTCTCATAATCCTTGGGAAGTAACAGACTGTACATCTTGGATCTTAAGCCCACAAATTGTAAAGGTGGTTCTCCATTCGACTCGTCTTTGAACTTGCCAATCACTTTCGCATTAACCTTGCTATGCAGAAAGTGATTGGCAGGGTAGTCGGATGTGTCGTATTCTGCCATATTCTGACGCATGTCCAAATACACATCGTCAGTGCGAATGTGATAACACAAACTGTCCGTATCGGTGAAAAGTAATTTTGCTCTTTCTCCATACAACTTCTGCACATGATCGTAGTGAAAGCGATACATGTGCAGCTTAGAAATATCTAATATACTCATGCCAACATATACAGGCTTGTCCAACATCACATCAGACTTCAACATCTTGATGACTGTCACATCTTCATTTATGATGTTGAACGCCTGAAATGTTGGCCGAGCGATATATCGCTTCGCTTGCCTCTCATTCGTGACAAGTCTGATGTTAAGATGTTTACGATTGTTCTGTAAACATTTACCATAAACAGAGTTATTCATCAGCTTGAATAGATCCTTCTCGAATGAGTTTGCGGCCATCTGTCGTTTGGCCGTGTTGAAATCGATGTATGGCTTTAGCCAGCGAGACTGGTCAAATTCCAAGACTTTATGAATTTTCGTGACTTTCAGACCCATTGCCATGTAGAATTGCAAATTTCGATAGTGTAAAACATAATTTTCCTTGGGTTTCAGATTTGGAATCAATTTTTTAATGTTATTGTAGTTAAATTTGATCCCCAATTTGTTGGCCAATTCATTTGCATATGGGGAAAGCATGTCTTTTGTTATTGCCATCTTTTCCGGAGCGAGCGGGTAGTCATTGTGCGAATCATGCAGTTGAGATGGATATTCCATATCCACCTCAAGAATGCACCCTTTCGAATCATCATCGGATTTCGCTCTTACATCGAAATCCATCAGTTCGTCAGGGGTCAGAAATCGAAACTTGCCAGTTGGTAGTGGTTCACTCATGGCGAAACCGTAGAGAGTGTTACAATCGAGGTACATTATGTAACTATTTTCTACCGTGGCATCATATCCTTAGGCGAGATATGGATTGTTGGCCTGTGCGTAACGATTACTGATCATACTCACTCCGCCCCGCATACCTTTCTCTATGAATAGGTATTGCTCAGGATCTGTCAGCAATTCCAATGTGACACCGGTCATCTTCAGACATGCATCGAAGCTGAGACCTGGACTTGAAAAATAATGAAGTGCATCCAGCCCATAGTAGCTCAAGGTCATCTTTCGGAATTCCTCGAACACATCGGCTAGAAGCACCACATCAGTTTCCAAGTACAGGTCGTGATATTCCCGCATCGACCGCATGCCAAATTTTGACCAGATGTCTTTTGCATGTGAATAGTCTGCATCACTGATGTGTTCATCTGTGAGTCGACTGAAGAACAGATCCTGTGGAGGCAGAGCGGTATCACACATTCTCTCTGCACAATCCATGTACTCATATGGGTAGACCCCTTTCCGAAGCAGCAGATTGAATTGCTCGTCGTTCGGATGGAGCCTACGTATATGATGGAATTTGGAATTTCCGCCTTTTGTCAAATTCTTTACCAAGGTATCCAACCTGCAATTGAGAAATTGGAGAGAATCCACGAAACGCAACCCGTCAATTTCAAAGGCCAAATATTTCTCCATGTTTGTGGCAATAACAAAGACATCCTTGGGAGCAAAGAAACGTGAGAGATGTTTGAATATGATATGGGAGTCATATCCCTTCAGATTGTGGAAAACAACAGGGATTATGTAGTTCCAGTCAATCTGACCTGCTCTAGCCTTCTTGAATTTATATTGTAGATTACAATTATTGCAAAGGGCGCAAATGAATTGGCCTGTTACATGGCAATGGTGTCTTACTTTATTTTCGCGAGTGAATTTGACGGCGCAAGAAGGACAATTTGTGGAATTTTCATAAGTTTGCTTTTGTGAATTGTTGAGCGGAGCCATCGGTCTGTTCCGACTCAAAATTTTGTTTATTCGCACCTGTTCAGATTTGAGGTGTGTAAAGAATGCATCCGCAACATTGTCGCCGCTGTAAACATACGGTCTCTCGTTATTGAAGCGTTCGAAGGTGGAGACGGTCAGGCAACAGAAGCCGCTGGGGATGTGGGTGTCGCAGAAAGTTGTGGAATTGCCAGCTGGAATGTTTGATTTAGACAAGAAGGCCTCGAAATCCGCATAAATTGCGAAGCCCATTGACATCTGATTCTGGATGTTGGTAAATGTACAAGTGTTCTTGCCAGGAGAAGGATAACGGACATGTTGCACACCATGAGCGCTGCAGTCTGGAATGTGGTTTTGCAAGCCAATGTTGGTGGAGAAGCAGTGGAGGCAGAAAGGACAAGGAAATAATTGGTGTTCATGAGAATTACGGTTGGATAGAAGACGGGAAAGATTACGGATAAGAATGTAATGACGCCTCTCACCTTCGCTCAACAATAACAGATTGACCTATGCTTGCGGTTGCGATGTTGGGATGCATACAAAGGTACTAAAGTATGATCCTCACCGGAATTTATGCAAATGACATTGACGGCAAAATCCAGATTACGCGTTTCAAAAATTGGAATTTGTCCAATCTCGATGGGGAATGCTAGTCCATCAGTGTGTAATTCCTGCATATATGGTGTGTATTTATTGACACGCTCTGCATTTTTGTTTGATGGGTGGATATGGGCAAGCATACAGTAAACAAAACACCTGTCGTCATAATTCTTAATGTTTACAGTAGCTTTCTTATTTTCTAACCATTTTGGTGATGGAATGTATGACGATCCGCTGATCGGATCGTATTCGGCCATGTGGATGATGATGTTATTGATATCATCAATCGTCCACCCGGAACCGTCGTTCGTGAAGCTGTCCGTAAGTGCATCGATTCTTGTGACAGCAGATTCCATTTGTTCTCCAATGTTGGAAGAGTTTAGAAGTATGGCTGCTTCCGATTTAAAATAAGCGGTTGTTGTCCTCATGCTTCCGTCCGGATTTTCACGTTCGAAGACGAAATACGATGCCATGTACCACTTGATTGGTCTAAAACAAAATATCGAAACAGCATATGTAGAAATTGATAATGAAGTTTGCTGCAATGAACATCTTTTCTTTCTTTTTATTTTTAATGTTTTTTAAAAAAATATATATATATATTTTATATTTTATATATATATATATATATGTAATTTTTTTTTTACAACATAAAGTTCAAATTTGAAAAATATCAAATAGCCTACATACCCTTTTGCGGATAGTTGTTGATCCAAAGTTGAAGTGATGTCGTCCTTCAATCTATCCATGACGATTCTGACATCACGTGCGTTTGAAACAGATGGTAGCTGATGCTGTTCGAATGTGTTTCGGACTGACGATCGAGTGCGATTGATGGTAGGTTTCGAACACGTGGTGCATTGTGCAGAATCGTCTTGGAAGAAGTGAGCCTGCCTTCGTAGCTTGCAAGTGGAGCAAACTCTCCGATTAGAATTGACACAAGCCGTTACTGTCCAACTTCGTTTTCTTATAGGCTGAACAGTAACGGCAGTATGTGTCCGTTTCTTAAAAGATACAAAAACAAAACCTACCAACAAATTTAAATCGTTATCATAATTTTCTAAAATTACAAATTCCTAACTTTTTCAATTCCTACAAAATTTCTTAATGTTGGACAGAAATATGTATGGTAAACGAATTTTTACTTACTATGCTTTTTCCCACTTGATGTTGATCGCTCATCATCTTCTTCTTGTATGTGTCTTTTGGGAGCTGGCGCTTTTCCGCGTTCCAACCTCCTCGCCTCTTTGTCCTTCGATCCATTTGCAATCATCACATTAGATGATTAGAAGATAGTGGAAAAGATAATTTGAAATGCTTATAAAATTAAATGACCTACAAAGTGATTCACAAAAACTTAAAACAAACGGAATTATGACTGGAAAGTTAAAATAATTTAAATTTATAATATAATGCTGATAGAAAATTAGATTTTTGTTCAAGCAAGTTCCGTACCTAGATTCATGGAATCTCGTTGCTGACTTGAGAATTCATCATCCGTTCGGAGCGCCCATCGTCGATCCAATTCATCAATAGCTGACTGATGTTCAGAATCGGATATGACTCCATCGATAAAATCTATAGTTTATACAAATTGAATATATAGTAACAAAAACCACACCGAAAACTGAAGACGATTACATAAATCATGATCTTTAAAATATTTCTGTTATCAAAAGTCTTTCTCTGAATAAATATGTTTAAGAAATAATACACAACTCACCTAACGCTTTTCTGCGATCCAATTTCGAAGCATCTTCCTGCTCGTGAGTTGTCGCATTCAGCAGCAACTCATCATCCGACGAATCGGTAGTTCTCCATACTGAAAAGATAAATAATGAAGTTCATATAGCAGTGTCCATACTTAGAAGAATTGAAATTGGCGAAATATTTCTAAGTTCATCGATGGATAAAATAAAAGAAATAACAAATTACCTAGCGTTTGAGCAGGTTGCAGCTTCTTTGCTTCGAGTTGTTCAAGGGTTGTTGTGTGGCGAAGCAGTTCATCGTCCGATGAATCGGCTGTCAACCACACTGAAAGATAAAAAATGTTGCATGTGTAAGCTTCATTATTAAAAAAATTATTCTGACGAAATATTTTTATTCATACGCTGTAGGAAATAAAAAATACTCTACACTTTCCAAATTCTTTACCACTAAAATCATTTTCATTTCTAAGATTGAAAAGTCTGTACAAGAAATACCTTTCTCAACATTATTTCCAATTTCTCCCGGAATGTCGAATTCTCCAAGGCCATCACTCGGTATGGGAGCGCAGAAGCGAATTCCGAATCGGTTATAAAATCGCCAGAATCTATAAGATATAAAATAATTGAATAAGTTAAAAAAATATGATAATGTGCGATTACAAACAATATCAAAAGTGTATTGGCGTAAAATTACTTACAAAAATCCATGTTTTCCATTTTCAGAATGTTGTATTTGCTGAAATATTTCGAAGCGATCTGAAGAAATTCACTTTTCAAAGTATGATATGGCTTGTGATGTAGTAGAAGATCCTCTGAAGATTCCAAATCGATTGAAAAATCCTGCGACTGGTGAATTTTTATAATAACAAGCGCGCAGTGATACATCAAAGTACTCGCTGTTAAGTTGTGCGCCTACGCACATGGGAAACGTGTGGCGAACTATTTTCTCTTTGCACACGCCACTGTCGGAACTACTTTTTGCACGCTGCACTCTTTTGCACACGCCACCTTTTGCACACGCTACCTTTTTTAATGAAACCACTTTCGTTGGTCGCCATGGGGTGTCTCCGCGCCACGGGGTGTCTCCGCGCCACGGGGTGTCTCCGCGCCATGGGGGGTCTCCACGCTGGGGCGGGCGGCGGCGGCGGCATGTCTTTGATCATTAATTAACAATAATTAGACATACAAAGACACAGACAGGTACGCAGACATACAAACACACGGACAAAAATTTGATTGGTTGTAGGCGCACGCCTATGAATTGACTGACAGGTCACTTGACAATTTGGCTGCTTGCCATTGGTCAGGGGGCGTGGCTGAGCCAGAACCGGCACTCTATCCTGGCATAATTAATGAGGACGGCGGGGGGTGTTGAGCCAGTAACGGCTCTCTATTCACTACTCACATCTCGCACGCGTTGATTTACTTTTCCATATCCAGTGTCTTTGTCCATGTCTCGCATCCATATAGGACCACCGGGAAGATCAGTGCTCTTACCAGTCTTTTCTTTGTTTTCCAGGGAAACAAAATTAGGGGATATTATTCCCTAATCACGTATTTATCTTTCCAAATATTTCCCAGACCGTTCATTGCCGATCTTCCCATTGTTACACTCCGCCTTATTTCCATATCACTTCTTCCCTCCTTCTCTAACACTGCTTTTGACTGCTACAATTAGCACATCTAAACGAACAAATCGATTTAGTGATATGGAAGTTCTGAAGATAATACTGGCCGAGACTACAATGATGAGAGTTTGGACAATGAGAGCAACAATAAAGAATGCGAATATGAAGAGACGCCAATGCCTGAAGAACAACATTCAGATGTTTCTTTGATGAAGACAATGGTGAAATTGAAGATGATGATAAACACGATGATGAGACTGGACCTGATAGTGAAGATAATGATGACGAAATTGTTTAAACTATTGAAACCGAGAGCTCTAAATACAAGTGAAGATCCGGACAATTGTTGGCAGTCAAAAGCAATGCCAAGAGGACGTGCTCTGCTGCACAATGCAGTAAAAGAAGATGCGGAATAAAATAATACGGATGCATTGAGAATATTCAAGATAGTTTTGACAGTTTTATAACAGCCGAGATGAAAGACATCATCATTCGACATAAAAACACGAAAGCAACAGCTAACGGACTATGTATAGGCTGATACACGTTTACATTTTAGGTTTAGTCGTATTCCATTATTTGACATAGATATTTTCTAGAAAACAGTCATGATGACTCTGATCGTAAGAGCATTCAGTACTAATTGTACTAAAATTATGGTTTCTTTATTTTGATTTCCAAATTTTATAGATACGAGGGTTGATCAATAAGTAATGAGAAAAATATATTTGACAGCAAATCTGGACCAAAATTGTTTTATAGTTTTTCAACATAATCTCCCTGAAGCTCAACACATTTTCCCAGCAATGTTCAAGTACTTTTACGCCATCCAGGAAGAAATTTTTATGTAGCTCCTGAAACCAGTCATTTATGACATGGATAACACTTTCATCAGTGTCAAATTTCTGTCCACGAAGCGAATCTTCAGATAACGAAACAGTTGGAAGCCAGACGGTGCCAGGTCTGGAGAGTAGGGTGGGTGTTGTAGCAGTTCGAAGCCACACTCGCGAATTGCAGTCATTGCAACAGACGAGGTGTGAGCTGGAGCATTGTTCTGATGAAACACGATACCTTGACGCAACTTCCCTCGACGTTTTCCTTAATAGCCACGAGAAGTTTTCGGATTAACTGTGCATAGTAGACACCCGTGATAGTCTTTCCACGCTCCACGTAGTCAATCATCAAAATACCTTCACTGTCCCAAAATACGGATGCCATAACTTTACCCGCTGATGCAATTTTGCGGAATTTGACCGGTGTCGGGGAATCGACGTGCTTCCAATCCATACTCTGCAGTTTTGTCTCGGGATCAAAGTGGTGAGCCAAAGTCTCATCCATAGTGACATATCTGCGTAGAAACTTTGCCTGGTCTTCTCTAAAAAGGTCGAGATTTTCACGAGAAGTTGTTAGTCGGACTTGCTTGTTTTCATGTGTTAACATTCGTTAACATTCGGAACCCATCGAGCACAGACCTTGTTGTACCCCAAAATGTCTGTAATAATATGATGAGTTGTGCCGCACGACAACTTCAAACAACCTGCTACATTTCTCATATTAACCCGCCGATCTTTCTGTATCAGATCCTGGACGAATTGGACGTTTTCGTTGGTACAGGTCTCAATAGGGCGGCCAGAACGGTGCTCGTCTTCAGTTGATTGCCTACCGCGATTAAATTCAGCAACCCACCGATAGACTGTAGCCTGTGAAGGGACATTGTCCCTTAAAACCTTCTTCATGTCCGTTGCAATCTCATTTTGAGTCAATCCTTTTAAATGCAAATATTTAATAACCGCACGTTTCTCGTTTTTATCCATTATTTACAATAGCCGCTGGGCAGATGGCTTCCAGCAGTTGCCTAGCAACTACAGTAATGGCCCACGTGACAATTTAACAATAAAAACTCCGCTAAATAAGTAAGCTAGTAAATAAAAATAAAAAATTCTGCAAAAAAGAGCTGTCTAATATGTTTTTCTCATTACTTATTGATCACGTGTTTATTATTTTGTCAAGTATTGACGAGTTATGAGTTCTCTGATTTGTCAATTGTTTGGGTAAAGATGCGATGTTAATTTCCAATCACATTCTCACGTATACCTCCAGTGTTAAAGAGACTCTTCACAAATATTATAATAAACTTCTACAGGTTTTGCTGCATGACCCGCGTGACCAACCTATGGTGCAGATGGTTGGATTCAGAGTCGGAACCGGTGTCTCAACATCCATTTCGTTTTCACTTAGAAACGTATGTAAATTCCTACAACCAGTATATAATATTATCGACGCATCTTTATAATAATTGACTTGCGATAAATTTAGACTTTTACGAGTATGCGACAGAATACAGGGCTGATCCAGGGGCAAATTCGGCCTTGGCCCTCTATTGATTTTTTCACCAGTTATTTTGGCGGGCAAAATGGACGTTCCCCCTACAGGTTCCAGGTTCGATGCCATGGGGGGGGGAGGGGGGAGGCGATACAGACAGAGAAGGCATTATTTTCTTGGTTCCTACTGATGATCTATAGATATGGAGTTCTGCTTCTAGATTTCTTTTCACGTAATTTTATAGCTCTGCTCTTTATAAAGTTGCAGAATAAGGTCTGGCTTAGGCCTAAAATGATGAATTATTCAAATAAAAAACTGTTTACAGTCTTTTCCAGTCCGAGATCAAATACACAATAATTTATTTTGCGTTGTCTGTAGTTGTCTATGTTGCCTTCGCCCTTTGGTGATTGTCGTCAGGATGGAAACTACACATACATGAGATGCCTTAATCAATGTTTCCAGAATCATTTTCTGTCGGAATGTGAATGTCGACTGTTTACGTTCGATGGTACGAAATTGAGAATTTCTTTTAATGGTTTAAACTTTAAAGTACACGCATACTTACTACGGTGCGTGACGTTCTGGCGCGACAGTTTGGGCGTCGCAGTTTTTTTTGCGCCGGACGTGTTTTTTGCTCACGGCCTGTACACATCAATCCGACTTCTGCATTGGCAAGAATCATTCTCATCATTCCAGCTTCCATTGGAGCAACAATTATCTTTCATAATTCCAACTTATATTTAAATAATAATTATGTATCATCAATACAATGTCATGTCCGGTTTAATGAGAATATCTTTATCAATCCCAATTCTATTTAAGGTAAATGATTTCACCAATACAACTTCTTTTTAACCAAGAATTTTTCATCAATCCAGCTTCCATTTAAAGTTTCTTCTTCTTCTGTTAAGCCGATTCCTATAAATTTGGCGGAAAAGAATTCTATCCATCCAGTTTCATCCAGCTTTCATTAACAGGAGCAGTCAGTTATTTTGATGAATCTAGCTTCCACTTACGCCAAGCATTGGTTTGTTCAATCCAACTTCCATTTAGGCGAACATTTATTTTCGGCATTAGATGTCCGGCGCCAAAACGTTCTGTTTGACTCCGCCACTGGTTGCACTCTGCCAGTGACAAGCCTGGATAAAGGAGGAGGGCGTCGCTAATGGTCTTTGTTACCACCCAGTGACGTTAAACTGCAAACACCACCACAACGTTCTGCTTTGTGCTCACTATGCAAGTAGGCCTATGCGTGCATCTATGCGCCAGAAAAGTTACCGACCTCTAGGTGATAGCATTGGGGCGAACGGGAATAGGCCTACTCGGTGCCGTTTACTAGGCTATAGTCGGCGTTTTTCATTTGGACACGTGCTACTTTGACGCTTTGGACAGTGCACACCAGAGCGGTATCTTGGGTTTGTTGGATCTTGACTATTGGGCAAACTGGATGGGAGTTTATATTTATGGTGTGGAGAGTTGGTTTGGATGAGTGGGCAAGAGAGGAGCTGGAACACGAATGGATGTAGATCCGGTGTCAAACCGTTAGCAGACGATTCAAGTAGGCCTAATGGGCGGTCGCGCCTTTCGCATCGCAGGCCCACGCGCCTGGAACAGTCTTCCATCAACTATCCATGATATCAAAACTGAATCAACTGTTACAAAACAATTGAAGCTGCACTTGCTCTGGAGCTCATGACATTTACTCTTACATTTGACAGTATGCGTGTAATGCATCCTAAAAGTGGTTTGCCTCTGACGATGCTATATAAATTGTTCGAATTAGGTCTACATTACATTCAATTGATACAATTGATTTATGATTATCTCGAGAAAAATCGTTCACGTTAGCATTATGGTTCATTTCTGTGTTTGCGTATAAACTTTTGATATAAAACCAGTTTCGCATTTCATGACCAAAACAATGTTACTGGTCGATCTATTTTTAATTATTTATACAAGGAAGAAAGTATGTGTGTAACTACAGTAACTGGCTGGGTATGTTCCACAAAATCTTCTGATCACTCGACCGATTGCTCCCAATTTTCCACCAATACTCCTCAGCAATCGAGAGCAAACATAGCGGGTTCAAGAAAAAAATCATACCGCTTCCCGAGTTAGCGCAATCATTGGATCTGGCATCTCTCAAAGTCGACTGTGGCCCAAGAATCACTCGAAGTCAGGAGATCTTGTTGTTTAAACTCTCTCTGTCCACGTAGTCGCTCTTTGTTCAGGTTTCTATACCGTCTCTCATTCCGTTCATAATTATATAATTACTCGCTGGGGTACCCGGCGTTGCACGGGAAATTTAGGATTTGACCCCTCCGGCCACAACCCCACCATACAGCACCCCACCACACTCCGACCTCTACCGGTACATCACCCGAGAAATTAGGGTTTCAGGAAATTTTCCACCTCCATCTCACTCCATCCACCATTCATTGTCTGCCACTGCTCATGCTTCACATTGATATAATAGTGGGGAAAACAGACTGATAATATCATTAATAACAAATAACTTCACTTTTTTAACAAATAACCACTTTTTCAACGGACAAGAACGCATTGTGCATACAATCCGTTGTATAAATGAAGTGATGATAAGTTACAAAAGAAATGAAAAAATGTTTTGAATTCAAACATGATGTGAGCTTTCATTTACCAATGAGTCATCATTCTGGCGAATGAAAGACTGAGTGAAGCGCTGAGAGGAGGAAAGCGGAAAGTCATCCCACGTCCTTGTTGATCTTTCGCTTTCGTACCAGAGAGCAACTAACACCATTTCCCCTCCGTAGATAATCAGTTATGCTTAATGCGTATTTGGTCTTGAACAGTTTAACTATGCGCCATGCAATCATTGTTTATATAATTATTACTAGTTTTGAACTTTGAAAAACATCAATTTCGGTGTAAGAATTTTGGATATGAGCAAATTATAAAGTGGTTAGTGACTTTGACCAACAGTCTGAAAATGACTGGATTCTTTATCTATAACATAATTAACTATCTGCAGCCTTTTCATGAATCTATTCTATGTGCAATCTTGTGTTCTTTCAGGTCCAGGACAAGTGTGCTCATTAAGCCCGTATTACTACTGCTATACAAAAGTAGTAAAGCGGTTCATATCATCCGGTGAGTTCAGCAAGTGCGATTGTCCTCTTCAATGCTATCAGCCAACATATCCATATTCAATATCGACAAATCCTCTGTCAGAGCATTTCCTCAATTACACGTCGCGAAGATCGCAATTCAAGGGACGGAATCTGACGATGTCGAAGCTGGGCAAGGAACTCGTCTACCTGGATATCTTCTACTCTGACTTGAACTACATCGACATCCAAACGATTCCAGCCTACGATATGCTTACACTAGTTTGCGATTTTAGTGGTGCATTGGGACTGATTCTCGGAGGAACGCCGTTGAGAAACAGTTGCACGAAACATTTTCATCTATTCTGTAGATTATGTCAAATGAGTGTCACAAATCTTGCAGTAGAATTTTAATAATTTTGTTTTGCAATTAAGGACCTTTGAGCTACAAGGGAATGTTGTTTATCAAGCACTACGCCATGATGCCGCAAAAGTGAACTTGTTCGGTCGTCATATTGGTGTTGTCTAATAATTTGATACGTGCCGAAATGGGGTAATTGGCGTCTCAAAAGGCTTCTGTGTCTCAATAGCCCGCTTCGGTGTCTTCACGTGGGGGCATTACGAAAGAAAGTGCGTGGTAGACGATCGAGCCTTCGCCGAGATATGCGAATACTGAGAGGAGAAGAACCTGAAGGACGGATATTGGAACTCATCAAAGCAATACAGCAGTTCGTGTTTTGGATGAACACATAGAGAATTGGGAGACCATCGCACAATCTCCATGACAGATGAAACCACTTAAGCAAGTCAACAGCGTTAATGATTTCAACAGTGAATGGAGAGACGCAACCGGAAATTGAAGGATGATGACTTATCGGTCGACCACCAGCGAATCAACTTCAAATGCAACAAGAATACATAACAGAAAAACACGATTCAAACAGGTGTATGGAATGTTCGTAAATGCTAGGATCTGGAGAGATTTCAAACGGCATAGTGGAAATAAAAGAGCCAAATTGAATACGCAAGGGTGGTGAAGACAGGTTGGAAGTGATTGAGTAGGAATCACAGGAAGAGAAAAGAATGATTTCAACATTGAATGGTAAGTAATAAACTACTCAACTGGTTTGACGACAAAGGTCAAATAGATAAGCTGGAGCGAAACCTAGTTGACATCATCTTATCCAGGATGTGACCCTGAATTCTTTACGATGATGGAGGAGAACCAGCGCAGAACTTCCATCATCCCTCAACAATGTTTTTTATGTATTGGATCAAAACGGAGAATTGCCGTTATCCTCACTCTCTGTAGTTGATCCATATTTAGATGACAATAATTATTATTATTATTATTGTTGTTCGTCCAAAGGTGACTAATACTAATTCTGATGACGAATAGTGCTCGACAAATTCTTGCCACATATTGCTTGCAGTGTAGGTCTACACTGCATCACTATAAGTAAACCGAATCACTAACTTGACACTCAGACTGTCTTAATCACTTTGGCCTACAAACTTTATCATTCGTTTAGACTTACTAAATGAAATACTCGTTCAATGATCCAGCAGATGACTTACGCTGCGACTATCAGCGTAAGTTAGCTGTTGTCATGAATTGACTCTCTTGATATTCTGACTGACGCACTGAACGACTGACTTCCTCGTTAGTCCTTGCAATGCATTCACACAATAATTAATGCAAGTCTGATTGGGAGTTGCGGCATCAATGATCGTTGTTTACACCAACTATACAGAGCGCACCGATCAACAATGCTGACAGGGTCACATCAATGCGAATCCTGGGCGTTACCTTCCAATACAATCTTCGAGCTACACAACATGTTTCTGGACTACTGAGAGGATGTTCTAGATCACTTTATGCACTGAGAATGCTTAGAGCACATGGACTGCCCTCTGACGCTCTGCACGAAGTAGCTCGAGCCACTTCTGTCGCGAAGATCCTCTATGCTGTCCCAATCCAGCCTGGTTGGGATTCACCATGAACGATGATAGAACTAAAATAGAACGAATGTTGAACAGCATGCGACGACTTGGATACAATCCCGCGTTGTTCTCGAACATACAGAAGTTAGCTGCTGGAGCAGATGATGGGCTGCTTCGTAATGTAATGCTAAATGACAATCACGTCCTGAGGAACCTTTTCTCACTTCTAGCAAAAACCGCCTATAACTTGCGACCTAGACTGCATCCTTTTCTTCTACCATTTAAAGATGATAAAAAATTTATTCGGAGGGTTCTCTAACTTCTCTTTGCCGCTAATTAGTGACAGAAATTGTTGTGTTCACGATATTTTGCCGTTGTTGATTTTTAATATGCTTTGACGAGTAACTGAGCGTAAGAACCAGTGGCGGATTTAGGTTTTATTGCATGGTGGGGCGAGGAGAATTTCAAGAGGGCGCCTGTACTTACATAGTTTAAAATATTAAATTAATTTTAATTCGTCCGATTCAGCGTTTTAATGCTGTCGCCTTCCACAGCACTTTTGTTCTTCCAGATCTAGACATGGATGGCCACTCCAGAGTTTAAATTTCTTAGTAATATCTGACACCTGAGGGATTATAGATACCTCGGGTAATAAAAAAAATCTAAAAAAAATTAGCCGAATACATCAAACAGAATCAAGAATATAAAACAGAAACTTTTTAATTTGTGCATTTGACTACTTGAGTTACAGAAATTTATGTTTAGGCCATATATAGCAAATATTTATTAATGTTATTTATTGGACATTGATCCAGGTAAACGTGTATTTTAGCGTCGTAAATTATTCGCCATTGCATGGGTTTCAGCATGGGTCGAGTGCAAGTCGCATTGAGGCGGCCCGGGTAAAAATCTGTCTAAAGTTCCGTGACACAATGGCAAGGAAATGAAAATTTTTAGCGAAAAAATGGGGTTTCGCCCCCCCCCCACCATGAAGGCCAGGGTGGGGGAGCGAAAACCTGGCCCCCATGGTGGTAGAGATTCGCCAACCTTTCCACCGGGTACTTTGAATTTTTGGGGGTTTCGCCCCACCCTGCCCCCATGGTGGTAGATAATCGCCAACCCATCGTTGGGGTGTTTACTGCCGAGACCTACACAGTAGTGAAGATTTGCAGTGAAAAGTTCAAAAACTGTGGAAATCTGAGTGGAAATGGGGGCATCCCGGTCAAACAGACAGACAGAATCTTCTCTTTATTTATATAGATTGACAAATTAGGGAGACCTGTTGCCATCTGTTTTTCTTCTAGTCTATTCATCATTACGCATTAAGCTAATTAACCCTCATCCGAACGAGCTAAAATGCAACTTAATTTGAACAAGGGGGGTCTGGCCAGACCCCCCGTTTTGATGTGGGTTTTTCATAGGAAATAGTAATTTTTATGTGCCAATTATGTAAGATGATATCAGAGTAACTCAAAACAACAATGTATCAGTCTCTTTATGCAATATAAATAAGTTTTAGGATGAATTTGAAATAAAATGTTTAGTTACATTAATTGTCACGGTTTGTCATACATGTTCATCGTCGCAATAGTAGTCTATGTATAAAATTATAAATCAAAGTAAAGAAACCATAATTTTAGTAAAATTAGTACTGAATGCTCTTATGATCCGAGTTAGCATGACTGTTTTCTAGAAAATACCTAAAACAAATAATTGAATAGGACTAAACCTAATATGTAAACACGTAGGTCTAAGCTTATCATACATATAGGCCTAATCCGTTAGCTGTTGCTTTCGGGTTTGTATGTCGAATGATGATGTCTTTCATCTCGGCTGTTATAAAACTGTCAAAACCATCTTGAATATTCTCAATGTATCCGTATTATTTTATTCCGCATCTTCTTTTACTGCATTGTGCAACAGAGCACGCCCTATTGGCATTGCATTTGACTTCCAAAATTTATGCCGATCTTTACTTGTATTTAGGTCTCTCGTCTTCAATAGTAGGCCTATATACAATTTCGCCATTATTATCTTCACTATCAGGTCCAGTCTCATCATCGTGTTTATCATCATCTTCAATTTCAACGTTGTTTTCATCAAAAGAAACATCTGAATGTTGTTCTTCAGGCATTGGTATCTCTTCATATTCACATTCTTTATAGTTGCTCTCACTGTCCAAACTGTCATCATTGTAGTCTCGGCCAGTATTATCTTCATAACTTCCATATCCTTAAATCGATTTGGTCGTTTAAAAGTGCTAATTGTAGCTCATTAATATAGGAACAAAGTCATAAAAGCAATCTGAGAAAATATCACTCCTAAAAAAGTTATGAAGCAAATATATGGAGGGGGTCTGGCCAGACCCCCCCTCGTGTGGATGAGGGTTAAGCTTAATTAACAATAAATTAAGTATGATCAATTGATTATTATCAATAATTAGGCTATTTTTAATTACTTATTAATAGTCTGATCTACTCAGATTTATTCATTCATAATCCCAAATTTCCATGCTAAATTCCTACAAAAATTCTTAATCTCCGAGTAGCGATTACCTTTCAATTATATAAATCAGATTTCAAACTTAGATCGTTGAAAGAATTAAAATATTCAACCAAACCTCTGCAGAAAATCAACACATACGAGGAACTGCCAAGAACAGCAAGCAGACGATAGGTCAGGGTTGTTTATATACGATATCCGCTTTAATAAAACATAATTTATTTATTCTAAATTTGTATAACGGCAAATTGATTTTTTTCATATAGGCCTACGCAATGCGACAATACTAGCCTAGTAATAAATAAAAATAAGTAATTATGTAAAGAGTGTTAAATTCATGGTGTGGTTGCGTAAAGTCACTAAAAATTATAATATAATTAGGAAACTGGTAAAATTAATTAATAATTAATTAATAATTATTATAAATTATAGGTAACTGCTAACTGGTAAAAGTATGAGAATTTAGTTTCCACGAAGGACATTTTAGATTTAAGTAACAAGTACGGACCGGGCCCGAGGGGGCGCCATTTCTTACCCAACAGGGGCACGGTGGGGCGACCAGACCCCCCAGGCCTGGACTAAATCCGCCACTGGTAAGAACTTATGATGTAGCTCATCGTTTCCTGGACTCTAGTCCGCTTTTGGTATTTTCAGCTGTTCCACCACATTTTCAGGCCCGGCCAAAGGGCAAGGCGAGCAAGGCGACCGCCTTGGGCCCCGCGCTTCCATGCAGGGTCCCGCGCAGCTGACTATAACTTTTCCAATGTTGAAATTGACAATGGGTTACATCGCATATCAACTAAGCTTGCAGTCAAATTGACGCGTGATTTTGGAAACAACGAGAGTAGGTCTTTAAATTTAATGCTAAATCGAGTCATGTTGAAATAATTATCTGCAGAAAATAGTAAATATTAATGCCAAAGTACAACGAGTCATGATACCGTGAGTCTAGTTGGTTTCTGTTATATTTAGTCTCCAGCTATCTAAGTCTTCTTTCATGATCGTTTAAACAGAAATCTTAAAGGCGTTTTTAGTTTTAAATACACTTCCTTAGTCCACCGTCTTGCTTAAATGTATGTGTATATAATTATGTAGCCTATGCATGTATGTGTGCAGTTTTTATATATACATGTAGGATATGTATGTATTGTATCTAAACATTTATAAAGCGCCTCAGAGGCGCTCCCAGTGTGCAAGGCCCCGCGAGAAGAAGCAGGTTTTGAGAAGAGACAGAGCAGAGGAGAGACTGACAGACATAAGTGTAGAGCGAGCAGAAGGAGAAAGAGCATTCCAGAGAGAAGGACCAATTGAGACAAAAGATCGAGACTGAGCCATAGCAGTTCTAGACCGAGGAACCAATAGGTCAAGTCTGTTGGATGAACGAAGGGGACGATGGGGGGAAGCAGAGTGAGGACGAAGTAAAGCATTAATCAGATATCTTGGGGCAAGACCCCGTTGAGACTTTAGGACCAGAGTGAGGATCTTGAACTGTGTGCGAGCACGGAGAGGAAGCCAATGAAGTTCATCAAACATAAAGGTAGAGATGTGAGAGTACTTGGGAAGGCGGGCAATCAATCTAGCAGCTGAGTTGAGAACTGACTGAATCGGTGAAAGAAGAACTTTAGGAAGACCAAAGAGAAGAGAATTGCAATAGTCAATTCGAGAACATATAAAAGCATGAACTAAGGTAGTAAAGATGAAGGAGGAGACAGAGCGACGAATGACTCTGAGACGTCTTAAATGAAAATATGATGAGCGTGTCAGATTGGAAATATATATGTATGTATGTATGTATGTATGTATGTATGTATGTATGTATGTATGTATGTATGTATGTATGTATGTATGTATGTATGTATGTATGTATGTATGTATGTATGTATGTATGTATGTATGTATGTATGTATGTATGTATGTATGTATGTATGTATGTATGTATGTATGTATGTATGTATGTATGTATGTATGTATGTATGTATGTATGTATGTATGTATGTATGTATGTATGTATGTATACATGCAATGGTGCATGTATACATATAGGTAGGCACTTTTCTATCGTCGGCTTAGAATGCAATGGTGCTAAGAAATAAAAATAAAATGATCTTCTTGTTTTGCTCTGAAGATTTTCAACCGTCGTCGCACCTCATGCTTTGTTATCAATATTTTGATCAGAAAAAAAACAAGAGCCTCGAAGCCTTTTCCTCGTGTGACTTTAATGACAATTAGTATTTTAGTTACAGATGAAAATATTGATAACAAACCACGAAGGGAGAAGACGAGTAAAAAATCTTCAGAGCAAAACTAGGAGCGGGATAATTTTTACTGATTTTTTAGCGCAATAAATGCGATGAATGATGCGAATCTAGTGTGCAGGGGGTTAATCTGAAACCGGGGTAATTTGAAACATTTACACCGGCTCCAAAACGGGGGCGCCAAAACGTCACGTACCGTCCTAGGTATGAAAGTCGAGGTCAAAGCGAGGAGGACTGAGACTTACGTTGATAATTTACTCCATGTGTGACCTTCCAGATCAGACTGAGTTTTAACATTCGTTTCTGACAAATTATGAACACAGATGATGACAGTCCGACATTCACCTTAGCAGTCATAATATATAAATTTAATGCTGCATCAGTAAAGGTTATCCCGCGCCTGCTGTATATATCCGGCACCTGGTGTAAATTTAAGCTTGAAGTCAATCTTCCATTGTTTGCATTCACCAGAGCGCCTCACCAATAATATTAGCCTTGTCATGAACCAGCTGCACTCATTCATTAGTTTAAGTTTGACCAAGAAAATCGTTCGCTTGGCTTTTACCTTAGAAGTTAAAATAGATTAGAGAAGCTTGCTAAGTGCTCTGCGACGATGGTCGCATACAAAGAAAATTAGGAGTGCTGCACTTTAAACAACAACTGTGCTTTTAATTGAAACGAATTAAAGTGAATCGTTATATGGAATATTCCATGGAATGCTTGATGCATCTAAGTTAAAAGCGAATGGATCGATGCAGAGTTTAGTTTGGAGGAAGCTTCTATTCGCAGCTAATGGCTTTCTTCGTTGTTTCGTCTTACTATCGGACGTACTGCCACTTAAGCAATAACTATTATTGATCAAATTCTCAGCAATAGACACAGAATAAAACACAGGTAATCGGCCAAGGAAACATTCGGTCACCACTTTGCACTCCATCCCTTCTCCCATTCCTCATTCATATGATCCTCAACTTGATCCAGTGTTTAATATAGTCCCCTGCTTGTGCGTGGGAAATCCAGGTTTCTGGAGAGGCCTGTTTGTGTATGTATGTATGTATGTACGTATGTATGTATGTATGTATGTATGTATGTATGTATGTATGTATGTATGTATGTATGAATGTATGTATGTATGTATGTATGTATGTATGTATGTATGTATGTATGTATGTATGTATGTATGTATGTATGTATGTGTGTATGTATGCATGTATGTATGTATGTATGTATGTATGTTCATTCATTCATTCATTCATTCATTCGGACATTTATATAGCGCTCCTTCAAGAAAAAACTACTCAGAGGCGCTCCCGACTCCAGCGCGCACAAAAAGAACAGTTTTAAGTTTAGTAAGGAAGGATCCTGGTAGAGTCCCAGGGTGTAGGCGTAGCTCAAAAGGAAGGCCATTCCAGACCACAGGTCCAACCACAGAAAAGGCTCGATTCTTCATGGTAGTAGTACGAGCAAAAGGAACTAAGAGGACTCCCCTATCAGCAGAGCGTAGCTGACGACGTCCTTGGATACCCAATGTTAAGCTGCATAGCTCACGGAGGTAAGTTGGGGCAAGGCCCTGACAACATCGCCATACCAATGCAGCTACCCTGAACTCGATACGCTGGCGAATAGGGAGCCAGTGAAGTACCTCAAGCATGTAGTTTGAGACATGATCATATTTAGGGATTTTCCCAATTAGGCGTGCAGCAGAGCGCAAGACCCGGTCAAGACAAGTCAATCTACTGGATGGGAGGCCAATGTAGAGTGAAGAGCAATAGTCGATACGAGATGTAACGAAAGAATGCACTAAAGTAAGAGTAGCAGCAGACGTAAGAGAACGGATGACAGTGCGAAGCTGGCGCAGCTGATAATAGCAGTCTCCAGCAAGACGGTGAAGTTGAGGAGCAAAAGTGAGTTCTTGGTCAAGTTGGATACCGAGGTCATGAACCGTGGTTGCAAAGACAAAGCCAGGAAATTCAGATGCAAGAGAAAATAGATCAAGTTTGGCAAGCTGCTGTATGTATGTATGTATGTATGCATGCATGCATGTATGTATGTATGTATGTATGTATGTATGTATGTATGTATGTATGTATGTATGTATGTATGTATGTATGTATGTATGTGTGTATGTATGTATGTATGTATGTATGTATGTATGTATGTATGTATGTATGTTAGTGTGGTTCACAGATACATGGTAAAAAATAAAGTTCAAGCCAGAAACCAAGACACCCTCTCAGTTTGTTAGACCTATCAATAGTATGATTGAGACAAAATTTCAGCTTCCTATTCCATCTGGAAGACGGTGCTCCACGACTGTGTTACTTTGCATGGACCAATATATAGACGTTGACTGTGCAAAATAATGTGTTGAGCATACATTCCTATACAATCGTATTTTATATCTTCTTCTTCATGTTCTCTGCCCCACGGCAGGTTCGAACTTCCGACGGCGCCACTCTTCCCGGTGTTGAGCCTCTTCTTTCATTTTCCCATTATATATCAATATAAATCAAATATTGCTGTAATATGACAATATGTGTGATACTTAAGCAATTGGTCAGCATTAAATGCAAAATTTCAGTTGGTTTGAAAAATTGGAAATGTTCAAAATTGTCAAAAAACATCGTTTAGTCCATGAATGTCGATACTCGATAGTTCTCGTTTTCTTACTCCAGCATCCGATAAGGTCTTTATAATCCACAAGGCTAAGCAGGAGGCACTGTGTCAACAGCAGATTTCGTTATTGATTGAGTGGGGACAGCTTTCCTACTTCCCTCGACCACTTGGCTTTCTTCATCATCAGTGATGAGTCGATTGAATTTCTCGAACAACTTCTCACATCTCAAAGGTATGTTTTTCACCACTCTCTGACCAGTGTTGAATTCAGTATCTGCCTTATTTATAATCCTCTTTTCTCGATCTATTTTTCTGGTGGAAGTGTAAAAAAGAATTACCAATCTTCAGGCATTATGGTAGTGTCCTCATTTGCTGAGATGCAAAGTCACCCATGCAATCTATTTTTCAGTGCAATAGCACCAGGCCTCACCATCCTTTCACCAGGCTTCAGAGTCATTCTGTGGAATATTTCACCTTGTCTCTAAATTATAGGCAAATGACCACATAACCATACCTACAACCTGCAAGGTACTACTGGTGGTTTTCTAGGACCTTCATGGAAGCAAGGCTGATCTCCTGGGCAACTGACTCGCATTTTCTATATCTGACCATTTTGAAAGGTCTTGTTTTGGAGCAACAACAGCAAGAGGAGTCTTTTATCCATGCCTTTGTGTGACGATGGCCACCAAATTACATAAGTTGATGAAACTGAGTTTCTTCCTTCGTACTTAGATTGATTAGATCATGTCGATCACTAAAAGGTTTATTTTGATGGCGCGCAGTACCATCCAATGTGCATTGTTTATTGGACTCTCCAGTTTCTTATTGAAGGTGACTTACTATGTCAACCATTGATATCTCAATGAGTTCTTGGTAATTTTTCTAAAACTAAAACTGACTTTATTTACTTGAGAAAGCTGAATACTCTTGCATGGAGGATTGGAGGGCTTCAGTACCGGATGTGACTTCCAGTCCTCAGATGTTGTCAAGGTCAGCTACAGGAGCTCTTGGCCTATCTTGTCTTCCTGCAAAATCGTACACTCTATTGAAAATTCCGGTGCTGGCATAATGTTGTGTCAAAGCTCAAGACCTGAATATAATCAGTGAGTTTCCATCACTCCAGAAAATAATGAATGGCCTTGGATTTGATTTGTATCCTGACACTGAAGCTAATTTGGGCACTCCAAAGAGTATACACACCATCGCCTGAAACCAGCACTGGCAGGCGGTTGACATTTCCTGCTCTGAAGATCCCAGGATAATCTGGTGGTACAAATTCAGATCTTTCAACTTCGGCATGTTCCATCCTGGTCTTCTTAAGCATTCCTTGTTAATGGTACTCCATGAAAACGGCACGACAGAAGGATAGTACACAAGTGCTGCAGAAATTGGCACCAAAAATCTCAATCCTTCATGATCAAATCACTAGAAGTCTCATTTCCATAAAATACACTTGTCACTTATTGGCTTAACAACTGTATAGTCTTAATTCTGGCACGTATGATAACACAACAGAAACTATTTAAAGCTCATCTACATGACAAATGTTGAGTTTTGACCAAACAAGAAAGGTATCAAGATTTCTAGCTAATACTTCTATATGGTAAATTTTGTGTGCCATGGAGCACCATCTTCTAGTTCGAATCTGGGGCTGAAATTTGGTCTCAATAATACTAATAACAAGTCTAACAAACTGGGAGGGTGTCTTGGATTCTAGCTTGAATTTTATTTTTTTGGACCACACTAATGTATGTATGTAAGTATGTATGTATGTATGTATGTATGTATGTATGTATGTATGTATGTATGTATGTATGTATGTATGTATGTATGTATGTATGTATGTATGTATGTATGTATGTATGTATGTATGTATGTATGTATGTATGTATGTATGTATGTATGTATGTATGTATGTATGTATGTATGTATGTATGTATGTATGTATGTATGTATGTATGTATGTATGTATGTATGTATGTATGTTTGTACATGAACGTACGTACGTATGCATGGGTGCATTTATTTACTCCTCCTCTCATACTGGTACTATTTTTATGTGTTGTCTACATAACATTATCCTACATTTGTGCAACGCTTCTGAAAGGCCTGAACGTTGGTCTATTTTGCAAGTACGGAAATTATTATCACGATTGTTCAGTTAAGTGGACGTCACGTTGTTTCATCGCTCGATGGTTCTGTTATTCATCAGTATTTATGAGGACTGTTCGAGGAGGGGAAGAATGGAGGAGATTATAGGCGTACGAGGCGGGGATCCAGAGGGGGCAAATGCCCCCCAAATTTCGGGCAAATGTGTTTTTCGGGCAAAAGAGGCACGGATGGGCAAAAAATTCGGAAATTTTTTCGGGCAAAACAGGTGCGGGAGAATTTTTCCGGGCACGCAGGGGTCAAATAAGTTTTTCGGACGGGAAAATCCTATGAATTTTGGACGGATGACTAAAAAAAAGGTCGTCACATTTTTCGGGCAAAAAGTTTTTTGGCACACCCCCCACTGTCGAAATGTCCCGTACGCCTATGGAGGAGATGCAGTTACCAGTGTTTAATCTAGACGTCTCTGTGTGTACCATATGATTTGACATTTCCCCCCCCCAGAAAAATTTCACAAAATGATATTTTTTTAGTTACTGTTTTCATCGTTGTTTTACATGAAGTGTTATAATATACCGTGATATTATTTACTAATATTATATGATTATAATGACATTATTTACTACTATAATATATGATACTATCATGTTGCAATGAGTATAACCTACTTTATATATTTGTATAAACACTATTTTTTCTTAACTAAGTTTCTAGGTGCTGTTTACATCATTGCATTACATGAGCTGTTATAAAAATATACCGTAATATTATTTACTATTACATGGTTGTAGTAATTACGGTATTTACTATAATATATGACACAATCCTGCTAAAATGAGTCTAGCTTACTGTTAATATTATGTACAAATACTATTTTTGCACAACTGAATGGCTTCAATCCAGTGCTATCCTTCAAATTTTAAACTGTCAAATTTCAAAATGTTTTGGTCCTATTATTTGAACACCTAGTAAAACAACATCATTACTGCACATGGCTTCTTGATTTTGGTAACGGTAGTTTAGTTTATTATTTCTTGGTTGATTTGTGTACCATATGATTTCTGAAAGTGTATCTTGGTAAGCAATTCAGGATCATATTGGGAAACAGGGATAAGCTGATTAAAGTTGTGAGCTAATTTTGTGTAGCGTGTGGTCAGTTAATCGTTGAGCGTACGGATAGACCAGCTCAAGGTCAGCTAATTGTTGAGCGTACAGACAGACAGGCTTGCAGGTGGCTGACTGGCGGGAAAGTTGGCGCGGCATGGCCGACCGTCGCCGGAGAGCGCGAGAGAGAGAGACAGACAGACAGACAGACAGACTGACGGAGAGAGGCAGAGAAAAGGACAGAGCGACAGAGGGAAGAGCGTACGCTCAGACAGTGAGATAAGTTGTAGAAGGAGTGCTAGTCGTGTGTAGAAGACGGAGGGTAGTAATATAATAAGATGGCGTTTCTGTCGTGCAATTGAATTGTTTGTCGTCGTTGATGCATTGTTGTGTGGTTTGTGAATATTGGAAATCGAAGAAGAAAATACAAGAAACTGATCTTTGTTGTAAGAGAACAAGTTTAAGAACTTTAGACACTTATAACCTAGCCATAGCTACCGCAGTACAGTGAATAGGTTAGGCCTAGGCTGCGCTGCAGAACTAAAGAAGAGACTGGAAAATCGTGGGTGATTGTGGAATATCACATTTGGTGGCAGCGGTGGGATATCGTATCCAAGTTACGGACGGTGGGATAGTCAATCCAAGTTTACAGTCGGAGGAATATTTACAAACGGTGGGATATCGTATCCAAGTTACGGACGGAAGGATATTTACGAACGTTGGGATATCGTATCCAAGTTACGGACGGAAGGATATTTACGAACGTTGGGATATTGTCAATCCAAGTTACGGACGGTGGGATTTTGTATCCAAGTTACGGACGGAGGGATATTTACGAACGGTGGATTTTTAGTCCAAGCTACGGACAGTGGATTTCAAATCATTACGAGAAGCCGACCTCACGGGAGAAGGTGAATGAGCATTTGATCAACCGGAGAAGCATTCCGAGCATCCGAACAACTGGTGAGAAGATACAACGGGCATACGAACGACATTACGACAACGCAACGCCAGAGAGAGGTATACAAAACTCGCTCCTTGAATAAACAAGCAATAAGAATTACAGTCAACCAATCACAAAAAGCATAGCCACTCCCTCGATTTCTTCACGCAAATCATTGAAGTAAAGAAGTAAGATGGAGAAACTTACAGAACAAAAACGAGCAAATATAAAAAAGATGGCTTCTGATCGAATAATAAAATATTTAATTGAAGCTGGTCTAGATGTGGAAGAAGTCGATGTGATGTCTAGGGAAAATTTGATGGAAGCTTTAGCTGAGGTTTGGCTTAAAAAGGAAGCTGAGGAGAAAGGTGCTGTGGGTGGCGCTGAGTAGAAAACAGTCGAAAAACCACAGGCACCGATGTCTATGGAGGCGTTGATGCAATTTATGATGATGAGGGAGGAGCAACGGAGGCAAGAAGAGAAAGAACGGAAACAAGAAGAGAAAGAGAAAGAGGACAAACGTAGACAAGAAGAGAATGAATGGAGACAAAAGGAGAAAGAGAAAGAGGACACGCGTAGACAAGAAGAGAAAGAGAAAGAGGAGCAAAGGAGGCAAGAAGAGAAAGAACGGAAACAAGAAGAGAAAGAGAAAGAGGACACACGTAGACAAGAAGAGAAAGAGAAAGAGGAACAAAGGAGACAAGAAGAGAAAGAACGAAGACAAGAAGAGATAGAACGATTAGAAAAGATTCGACTAGAGGAAAAAGTAAGAACAGAAAAAGCAGAAAGGATGAGACAAGATGAGATAGAAATGCAGAAGCAGCAGTTCCAACTTCAGTTAGAACAACTGAAAAAAGATCGTGACGAAGCAGAACGAAGAAGAATGGAATTAATGATAGAATACGAGAGAGCAAGGAAAAGTGATGAAGAAATACGGAAACAACAGATCGAAGAGCAAAAGGCTCGCGAGGAAGACAAGGAAGCCATGCGTTTGGCAGAATTACAAAAAGCCGAAGAAATTCGACAGGAAGAATTGAAAATGGAGAAAGAAAGTCTGGAAAGAGCGGAAAGAGAAAGGGAAGAACAAGTACAAATAGAACAAAAGAAACTCGCTCTTAAGGAAGCTCAGCTCCGAGAAATGGCTATTGAAAAGGAGGAACGCAGAAGGCAGTTAGAATTGTTGCAGCAGAAGATAGAACAAGAAGGACTGCGTAGGGAAGAAGATCAAAATAGACTGAGGGAACGAAATGAAGACGAAAGAAGAAGCCGTGAGGAATTAGAACGAAATAGGATCCGAGAAAGTGAGACAATGGTGTCTAAGATTAAGAAGATAGGTGATGCAATGAAACACGTGTTACCTAAGATGCCATATGATATGATGGAGGTGCCATTATATTTTGAGACAGTTGAGAATGCATTCAACAGTTTTACGGTGGAAAAGCAGTTTTGGGTCAAATTGCTGTTGCCACTAATGACACCAAGAGCGAGAACGGTGTTAAACCGATTGTCTTTTGATGATCTAGACAATTACGACATAGTGAAAGAACATTTACTAAAAGAATTCAAATTGACAGCGAGAGAATATCGATCACGATTTGTAGAAGCGAAGAAAACGGCAGAAGAGACATACACTATGTTTACAGCAAGATTGAAGAATTTGTTGAACTATTATGTCAGAAGTAGGCGAGTGGGCAAAGACTATGAGAAGTTATTTGATCTGTTGGTGGCGGATAAGTTGAAAGAATGTCTACCACCGGGTCCACTACAGTTTGTACTTGCAAAGGAGGGTACTGAATGCTTGGAAGCTAGTAATGTTGCAGATCTCGCAGACATACATGTGAACAATCGAATTGGTCTAATGTTTCAAGACAAACCGAAATATGAAGCATGGGGTAATAGTTCGAAGCAAACCAGGTGGAATAGTAGTAACAAAGAAACGGGAAGCCAAGCCAGAAGTAATGAAGTAAGGAAAGATAGTGCTCCTGGAAGACAGTTTGGTCAAGATAGAAGAGAAGCAACGGGTGACAGACAAATATATAGTCGAATTCTAGTGATGGGACGCCAAAGAGAAAGCAATGCAGCATATACTCCGTACAATTACAGGCGGGAGAGTACTGAACAGAGAGGTATTGTGAGGAAACGTTGCCATAATTGTCAGTCAGACCGACATTTGATAAAGGATTGTCAAGCACCACCAAGAATGACAAATCTGAGAAATAGATTTACTCGAAGTGCAGAAAATCTCAGAGTAAATCAGATCCAAGTAATGAATGCACCTAATCAGCTGGAAGGACAAGACAACCGCGAAACGGAAGTGAAGTCAGTAATGAAGTGTACGCCTCAATTTGCTATACAGAGAGAAATAGTAAATTCTGCTCCCATTACGGATACTTGTCGAGAAACAGAAACTGAAAGCAAAGATGAGTGTCAACGTATGAAGAAGACTTATTTACAGCATGTAAATGTAGAGATACGTGGAAATGATGACAGTTGTCATCCCGTGCAAGTCAAAGCGCTGATTGACTCTGGTACTGAGATTCCAGTAATCAATGAGGAATTATTGAAAGGAGCGACAGTGGAAGAAATTGGCAGAGTACATTTGCAATGTGTGGCTGGAGAACCCATTCCAGCTAAGTTGGTGAAAATAGAAGTGCGGATGAGTTGTCATAACGAAGGAGGAGATTTGAAAGACAAGGGAGTAAATATCGCGCCATATTTAACCTTGGTATGTGCCAGCATTCCGGCAGTCTTGTGCAAAGATAACAAAGAAAAGTTCTTGCTACATCCAGAGATAATCGCAGAACTGAAAGAGGTTCCACCAGTGAGTGTATTGCAAGGAGAATTGCAAGCGAATGTGACTACGAGAGCACAGAGTCGGAGAAGAGAAGTGGAAGAAGGAGAAGAGGAACAGCTAAATGAAATTTTGCTAGACGATGACACAGAAAGCGATGATGAACAAAGCGTTCAAGAAGAAGAAGAAGGAGTAACATCCAGGAGCAATGAAATTGAAGAAGAGATGGTTGCATGTGAACGTGATGATTATGATGATTCTGGAAGTGATAGTGAAATGGACACGAGTATGAGAGATTTGTTTGCCGAGAATACGAGTGATGAAAGACAATTGGCAGACGCAAAGAAATTTGAAGAGCAGCAGAGAAATGACGAGTCACTGAAGTCGTGGTGGAAGATAGCTGAAGACAAAGGATCTGAGTTTAGTGTGGTGAATGGGTTGATGTATAAGAAACATCAAATGTTGGACCAGTTGGTGTATCAGTTGGTGTTGCCGAAGGAAAGAAGAATTCAGGTGATGGAATTGGCACATGAGTCAGTATTTGGCGGACACTTGGGAGAAGAGAAGACAAGAGAACGTATCAAATTGTCCTTTGTGTGGCCAAGGATGCGTAAAGGTGTGGTGAAATTCTGCAAGTCTTGTGAGAAGTGTCAGTTGAAAGCACGAAGTTTGGTGATGGATCGAGTACCGATTACGCCAATACCAAGGGAGGATGTGCCGTTCAGAAGAATGACAATGGACGTCGTAGGACCAATCGAACCGACGTCAGCAGCAGGGCATAAGTATTGCTTGTGCATCGTAGACTCATGTACAAGATGGCCGACAATCTTTTTGATGAAGTCATTGACTGCTAAGGCTGTATGCGAAGCTCTGATGAAGTTGTTCATGGATGTGGGAGTTCCGTCAGTGATAACGAGTGATAGAGGAACGAATTTTACAGCCAGCTTAACGAGAGAATTTCTGAAATTGATGGGGTGTTGTCCTCGATTCGATTCGCCAGGACATCCAGAAGCGGCCGGATTAGTGGAGAGATGGAATCAAACGTTCAAGAAGATGGTTCATCATGTCATTGTGGAAAATCCGAGACAGTGGCATAAAATAATTCCATTTACAGTCTGGGCATTGAGAGAAGTGCCTAATGCAACTACAGGAGTGGCACCGTACCTGCTGGTCTATGGAAAGTTGCCGAGAGGGCCACTAACCATTCTTAAAGAAAGCTGGACCAAAGAGATAAATTTACCACCGAACATTGGAGTGCAACCGGCTAAGTACTTGAAGAATTTAAGAGCAGACATGGAAAAGGCCTTAACATTCGCCGAGAGCTGTGCTGAAGAAAAGCAAAAACAATACGCCAGTCAATATAATAAAAGAGCAAAAGATAAAGAATTCGAACCAGGAGAAAACGTCATCGTGCTGTATCCAACGTCAACCAATAAATTAATCTCACGATGGCATGGTCCATGTACTGTCCTGCAAAGAAGATCCAAATATTCGTATCTCGTGGACATGAATGAAAACGGTCGACGGATTATTCATGCCAACAAGATGAGGAAGTTCATTACGAGAACATTGTCTTGTGGTCTGATCGTGGAAGAGGATGACGAATTTGGATCAGTGGTAGAAATACCGCTGAAGGAAGACTATTCAGAGACAAAACAGAAATCACTCCAATTGGATTATGAACAAATTGGACACCTTACGAGCGATCAACAGAAACAATTGCTTGACGTACTGAATCGTTATGCAGACAGATTTTCGGACAAACCGGGACTATGTACATTAGTAGAACATGAAGTGGTGTTGAAACCAGACTTTCGAGAAAAAGAATTCATGGCATATCGAATACCACTAATATACCGGGCAGAAGTGGAAAGACAAATACAAGAGATGCTGAAAGAAAACATCATTCAACCATCGTCAAGCAGAATGGCAAGTCCACTTGTCATTGTCAAAAAGAAGGATGGATCCTTGAGATTGGCTTGTGACTACAGATACATTAACTCCTTTACTGAGAACTGCAGATATCCTATGCCAATCGTCAATGATGTTTTGAGCAAAGTCGGAAAATCCAAGTTTATTTCTGTTATGGACTGTCGCAGTGCCTATTGGACTTGTCCTGTGAAAAAGAGTGATCAATGGAAGACTGCGTTTGTTACACATAATGGACTGTACGAATTTACGCGTGTTCCTTTTGGAATGATTAACTCTGGACGGACTTTTGTAAAAGCGATAAATATGATTTTGCAACCGATACATGATTTCACTGAACCTTATGTTGATGACATTGCAGTGCATTCTAATGATTGGGACATTCATTTAAGACATTTGGAATTATTTTTGAAACAAATTAGGCTGCATAATGTAACGTTGAACTTGAAGAAATGTGTGTTTGGTAAGAGTGAGGTGAAGTTCATCGGTCACCTTATAGGATCAGGGAAGAAGATGATGAATCCAGATAGGATTGACAGTTTGATTAATTTGAAGAAACCTGAAACCAGGAAGGAAGTGAAACAGGTCTTAGGATTTTTTGGGTTTTACAGACAGTTTATTTGTAATTTTGCTGAAATTGCTAAACCATTGACAGACTTAACCAGCAAGAAAGTACCTGAGAACATTGTTTGGACTGAGGCACATCAGAAATCCTTTGATTCCCTTAAACAGATTGTCTTGTCAAATGTGATTCTATATATGTTTGAGATTGGGAAACCATTTAATTTGTACTGTGATAGCAGTGATTTTGCTGTGGGAGCTGTTCTGTCTCAGGTGGACAATGAAGGGATAGAACGTCCCGTTTCAGTTATCAGTCAGAAGCTGACAGATACCCAGAGGAGATGGGCGACGATTGAGAAGGAAGCCTAGGCAATCATATGGGCTTTAAACAAGTTGAAAGAAATTCTTATTGGTTCTAAAATCAATGTGTTTACAGACCATAATCCTTTAGTTTATTTGACTGAATCAATGTCGAAATCTGCTAAGTTAGTCAGATGGTCATTATCATTGCAAAATTTTGACATTCTGTTGAACTATAAGAAAGGTAAATTGAATGTAGTAGCCGATTGTCTATCTAGATTGTAGTGTAAGATATTTTATGTTATATATTATGGACTGTTTGCATTGTTTAGTTAAGGTACGTTCGCTAATTTTTATAGATAATTAGCTCTCTTTAAAAGAAAGGAAAGAGGTAATGTGAGCTAATTTTGTGTAGCGTGTGGTCAGTTAATCGTTGAGCGTACGGATAGACCAGCTCAAGGTCAGCTAATTGTTGAGCGTACAGACAGACAGGCTTGCAGGTGGCTGACTGGCGGGAAAGTTGGCGCGGCATGGCCGACCGTCGCCGGAGAGCGCGAGAGAGAGACAGACAGACAGACAGACTGACGGAGAGAGGCAGAGAGAAGGACAGAGCGACAGAGGGAAGAGCGTACGCTCAGACAGTGAGATAAGTTGTAGAAGGAGTGCTAGTCGTGTGTAGAAGACGTTAGGAGAGTAGTAATATAATAAGATGGCGTTTCTGTCGTGCAATTGAATTGTTTGTCGTCGTTGATGCATCGTTGTGTTGTTTGTGAATATTGGAAATCGAAGAAGAAAATACAAGAAACTGATCTTTGTTGTAAGAGAACAAGTTTAAGAACTTTAGACACTTATAACCTAGCCATAGCTACCGCAGTACAGTGAATAGGTTAGGCCTAGGCTGCGCTGCAGAACTGAAGAGACTGGAAAATCGTGGGTGATTGTGGAATATCACAAAAGTGCTTAAAAGTCAGCTTATATAATCATGTCTGCAGTTATTCATTAGAATAATCCAGCAACAGCAGAACTGAGCTGCTGATCTCGATACATAAAGATTTTTTTTATTGTAATTATAATTATATATATATATATATTGAAATCCTAAAAAACTTTATATCAGTGCTGAAATAATGGAGTTATTTTGCTAAAATGGCATCTTCAAAGTGTACCACTGCAATGTGGAAATTCAAAAAGTTTCTAATGGGTCACTGAAAAAGTAAAGCTATATTTTGTTAAGATGACACCTTCAAATGCTGCCATTGCAATCTGGAAATTAAATTTTTTTCTAATGGGTCAGTGAAAAAATAAAGCTATATTTTGTTAAGATGACACCTTCAAATGCTGCCATTGCAATCTGGAAATTCAAAAATTTTCTAATGGGTCAGTGAAAAAGTAAAGCTATATTTTGTTAAGATGACACCTTCAAATGCTGCCATTGCAATCTGGAAATTCAAAAATTTTCTAATGGGTCAGTGAAAAAGTAAAGCTATATTTTGTTAAGATGACACCTTAAAAAGCTGCCATTGCAATCTGGAAATTCAAAAATTTTCTAATGGGTCACTGAAAAAGTAAAGCTATATTTTGTTAAGATGACACCTTCAAATGCTGCCATTGCAATTTGAAAATTAAAAATTTTTCTAATGGGTCAGTGAAAAAGTAAAGCTATATTTTGTTAAGATGCCACCTTAAAAAGCTGCCATTGCAATTTGAAAATTCTAAAATTTTCTGGTGGGGAGGGGTACATCCCCTCCCCATACCCCTCCCCGTCCGGTCTCGGCGCTACGCATATCACGAGCGTCCTTCGGGTGCTCAAGTGTCTCCCCCCCAGAAACCTCAATTCCCCCCCCCAGAGTCGGGGGACTAGATTAAACACTGTGCAGTTACACGTAGATGACGATAGCCACGCGAACATGTAGATGAGAAAAAGAAGCTATTGGTTATCTGTCATTTACTTTGTCATAATAATATAAAATAAAAGACTGCAGACTGCGATCGTTTCCTCTCGTTTCCTGATATCTCGTCATCGACAGTAATTCAAGTCAATGAAGTAATTAGTTCAATATTATATTCTGATAAGTCAAATAAATCTAATAATAAATATGTCGGTCGTCTAAGTTGTTGGTCTAATTATTCCGAACCGGAGCAGCAAGACTCTGCTGAGATGACGTTGGACAAATTATTTGGATGCTGCTAGGTAAACACCAGATGAAAAACAGATTAAAAATTATCTAGGTGTCGTGGCCGACTCTAACCTTGTGCTCAAAATCGCGCCACGATGTTCACACTCGAAGAAGAGAGGATGGTTTTGTTGGTTTTATTAACAATTAATAAAACGACGGTTAATATACGATGTCAGTATTCTACGACTAAGGCGATCAGTTTAACAGAATGCCGGTCCTTTGGCCGCTCTCCCTCTCTGTTGAATTTATGACCGTTGATTCAATCTTGTTCGACGATGTTACATGTCTGTGATCATATCGAGAGCGCCCCGATTTCAGGTGACGCGCCGATTATATACCCCAGCGTGGTGGGGTACCGCTAGAGGTGGAGATTCGTTCTGGGGTACAGTCAAAGGCTAATTGCCCCTTTCAAGTCGGTCGCAGGGTCCGTTACTGCCGCCTAGGTCGGTCGGTCAAATGTTATCCCTGCCCTGATAGCAGACCCCCAGTCGAATCACTTAGGTGGCCTCCCTCTCTTCGGGTCAGTTAATGTTCTGCCCACGACGAATTCTCCCAGCAGGCGTCGTTTGAAGTGGTCACCGTCGTGTTGTTGATGTGGTGCTGAAGATGACCAGATGTCGCTGCTCGGCCTTGTGGAGGCGACCGCGACATTCCCTCCCATCGCAAGATAATGACGCATGTCCAAGATCATCGTCATTGTTTGATCCTCAGCCTCGTGCGATCATGTTGAGGAAAACACAAATAGAAGAAACATTGTGTAAGTTACATAATATTTACAAGCATACTAGGTTCGACCCTCGTCGTGACTGGTTCACCTTCTATAACTCCTCATTCAAATCCGGGACAGGAAATCGGCTGCGATATTCCGGTCCACAGTATCCCAAGGAGTGGCGAGTGACATGGGTTTATTCGATGGCCAATCGAAAGGCCGTTCTAACCATTTTGTGTCCCTTGAGTACATAATTATAGCTACTACGGGACTGGCAATGTCAATATGGAATGGTTGGACAATCCGCAGTTCCACCATTTCATGATTCGGACGTTTCACTTCCAGTTTAAGCAGTTCGGGGATCTTATACGCTCGCAAGCGCTTGGGCTTGAAATTGGGCACGAGACGAATCTCATGTTTGCTGAGGGTGCAGATTTCGGGTCTATCCAAAACAATTGATGCAAATTTAACTAGCCCCTCGAACAGCTGCTCCTGCTCTCCCTCCCATAGACGGGCTCCGGTGCGGGGATCTACCCACACGCTGGGGGGTCCCAAGGCTTTGGTAATCTGAACCCCTTCCACCACTTCAAACTCTTCGTCTCGATCAGACGCAACGGCGCAACTGTTTGCCGTTGCCCGTTCAACATATTTGTTAAATTTCTGAAATTTGTTTACATGTAGGCCTAGGCCTACAGGACGCACATTGTCATCTTGTTCTCCAATGCATGAGTCTGATAGCCTGGCCCCTACCTCCGTAGCAGGTCCTTGCCACCGGTCCCAGAACCTCGAACCTACAAAGTCGGGTAATAGGCCTACGACAGTCGCTTTGTCTCCTAATTGATATTCTCTGTCAGTGCTTCGCAGGTTGTAAAAGTCATTGTCCTGTTTCTGTTTTATGGTATGATAGTGTTCTGCGTACACTTTAGCAAATTCTAGATTTCCCTTCAACGTTTGTAAATATTCTTCCGGCTTCTTGCCGATGCTGAAGGGCCACTCCCGCTTCTCCGTCCAGGACTCCTTCAGCAGACTCAGAGGTCCCTTAGGCCGGCTGTCATATACCGAAATAAACGGACTAATATCGGTCGTCGCCGACAGCTTCTCGCTGAAACTCCAGGGAGCAATGGGTTGCCGTCCCCGTAGTTTAGATGACGCCAAGTTCCAGACGGGTTTGAGCGCAGAGCAGTCGAGTTGTTCTTTCTGTAAGATAGGCCTACCATGCTCCGCGTCATGCTCATTACATGGTTCTTTCGGTTCTGTCGGATTTAAGAAGATAGGGATGTCGACATCTAGCTTTTCTCCTCCCTTTTCGCCTATCTCTTCATCTTCTCTTATTCCTAATTCTACTGATTGCTTCTGTGTACAATGGTCACTAATCGAGTTTTCTCTTTGTTCCTCTGCTTCAGCAATTACGGGAGCGTCTATCCCTCCCTCTTGTCGTTTAGTTCTGTCTACCTCCGTTCTTCCAACGGATAGCACGTTGTACTTAGAGACATCACTTAGCAGATTAGCCACGGTTGGGGTGATAATGACTGCCTCGTTGAGGTTAGGGACCACTGCGCACCACACTCGCACGGCGGGGGCGATGTTTACGATCCCCACTTCTTTATTGATCCCCGGTTTCATACGCAGCCTAACGACGTCCACCATGCCAGTCCTACCCTGTATGCCCGATAGTCCTACTCGCTTATGAACGGGCAGATCTAGGTGTTGTACTAATGAGCTATTGATACAGCATAGTTCGGCGCCTCCATCCAGTAATGCCTGTTGATTAGGCAAACCATCAATCTGTACATCCAGGTAGGATCGCACATGAAATTCGTCTGCGTCTATGAATGGTTCGTCTGTCTCTGTCTCTCCGTCGCTGTCATTTACCTCACCTTCCCTTATCTCCGGGTCCGCGCTATGCTCCACGCCTCTCTGTTCTATGACGCCCCGTTGCTGGTCATCGGCCCACGGGCCGGTCTTAACAACGGCGTCAACTGCGCACGCGCTGACTCGTGACTGTTTATTCCCGGCCTCTCGGCTCTTCGCGCTCTTGCAATTACGTGAGATATGGTTTGGACTAAAGCAAACGAAACAAAGACCCTTTTGTTTCGCTTCATCGTTTGAGGGTTGTCCCTCTGTCCTTACCTCACTCCTCCCCTCATTCTTCGTTGGTTTGGCATAGCTACCAGCATTGGGTTGGCCCCCTGCTCGGTTGTTATTAAATGCCATTACATTACCTGCTCTGAGCGGTTCACCGGTGTAATTGTGAGATGCCATATAAGTGTCTACTGCGCTAGCTAAATCACCATGATTGAGCCAGCTCTCTTTCTCTTGCGCTAGAATAAAATCTAAGCAAGCTTTCGGGACCATTTCTTTGAGTCTATCAGCGCACAGTAAGCTCACTAGCTTATCGAAATCGTTCTTAACATGGCGGCTGCGCAGGTAGTATGATAGAGTGTTATGCAATCTAGCGGCTAGAATTGTATAAGTCTCGTCTGGTCTTTTTCGCATCGAATGAAACCTTTCCTTCAGCTGTATGGGGCTTATTCGGAATTCTCTGAGCAAGAATTGCTTTAGGCCCTCATAATCGTCCAGCTGGTCTCGTGTTAGGCGAATCGTTAGACTCTTGGCTCTATCGTTCAGATTGGCCAGTAGCAGCTTTGCCTTCACGTCGTCGTCCACTTCATACATCTCAAATAGGTTGTCTTTGTGGTCGAAATAACCAGGAATTTCAGTCGTGTCATGAGGGAACGTCCACATCACGCTTTTCATTACGTCTCCGAAGCGCTTTGTCCGACTAGCTAGGGACTGTCTCACTCTTCGTTCTTCTTCTCTCGCTGTCCCCTCTCTCTCTTCCCTCGATCTTCTCTCTATCTGTTCCGCCTCTCTTAACCTGATCTCTCTTTCCCTCAATTTTCTCTCTTCTTCTCTCGCCATCTTTTCTTCTTCTCTCGCGATTCTCTCACTCTCTTCTCTCCTTTCTCTCGCGATTCTCTCACTCTCTTCTCTCCTTTCTCTCGCGACTCTCTCTTCTTCATACTTTCTTACTTCAAACTCAAATCGCTGTCTTTGCAGATCGGACTCCGTCTCAGTCGTTGAGGACCCGGGTGATGGTGCTTCTGTTGTTAACGAATGATATTCATACCCACTCGCTACTACACGCGCCCATTCATCCATCAACTCAGACCTGTCCATTTCTAATACAGCTCCATTCAATTTTTCCTTAAGTAGGTAAACTATTAGGCGATCCGTTGGAAGCTTCCTAATGTTTGCCTGTTGACCAGGTGTTAACTCATCCATGGTTTGAGGAAAAAGAAAGATTTGATTGAAACAGAAGGAGGCCGAGTGGTCTTCACCCAGACAATTATTCAGCAATATAAAATCAAAGTTCTCAATCAAAATCAATCACCTTGGCGCTCAACCGTGATAGTTCCTTAGGAGTAGAAAGTCCAAGGTTAAGACAGCATCAGTAGAGAACAATTCTCGCGTACACCAAGACAGTTATTCATAAAAAAAATCACAAATTCCTTTGGAGTCAGAAGAAACAATCTCCTCGCAGCCAATCCTGCCCCGTGATTGACACACCTGACCAATCAATTGAACACAGCCAACGAACGAAGGTCTTACCTGTGCCTGCTTCGATGCTGGATCCTCGGGTCCTCTGCTGCGCTGGTTCCGGTTGATTGGTTGTTCCGTCGGCTACTCCCGCTTGACCGGCTGGTCGCTCCGTCCTGGATCGCTTGGTCCCTGATGACGAGCTGATCACCGCGTCCGTTGGTTGCTCTTCCGTTTGACCGGCTGATATATAGCTCCGTCCTGGATCACTTGGTCCCTGATGACGAGCTGATCACCGCGTCCGTCGGTTGCTCTCCCACTTGACCGGCTGATAGCTCCGTCCTGGATCGCTTGGTCCCTGATGACGAGCTGATCACCGCGTCCGTTGGTTGCTCTTCCGTTTGACCGGCTGATAGCTCCGTCCTGGATCACTTGGTCCCTGATGACGAGCTGATCACCGCGTCCGTCGGTTGCTCTTCCGCTTGACCGGCTGATAGCTCCGTCCTGGATCACTTGGTCCCTGATGACGAGCTGATCACCGCGTCCGTCGGTTGCTCTTCCGCTTGACCGGCTGATAGCTCCGTCCTGGATCACTTGGTCCCTGTAGACGAGCTGATCACCGCGTCCGTCGGTTGCTCTTCCGCTTGACCGGCTGATAGCTCCGTCCTGGATCACTTGGTCCCTGATGACGAGCTGATCACCGCGTCCGTCGGTTGCTCTTCCGTTTGACCGGCTGATAGCTCCGTCCTGGATCACTTGGTCCCTGATGACGAGCTGATCACCGCGTCAGTCCTGTTCGCCCGTGTCGTAGTCCTCTTCTTCTTCGTTCCACCGCTGCCACCAGAATGTCGTGGCCGACTCTAACCTTGTGCTCAAAATCGCGCCACGATGTTCACACTCGAAGAAGAGAGGATGGTTTTGTTGGTTTTATTAACTATTAATATATGGCGGTTAATATACGATATCAATAATCTACGACTAAGGCGATCAGTTTAACAGAATGCCGGTCCTTTGGCCGCTCTCCCTCTCTGTTGAATTTATGACCGTTGATTCAATCTTGTTCGACGATGTTACATGTCTGTGATCATATCGAGAGCGCCCCGATTTCAGGTGACGCGCCGATTATATACCCCAGCGTGGTGGGGTACCGCTAGAGGTGGAGATTCGTTCTGGGGTACAGTCAAAGGCTAATTGCCCCTTTCAAGTCGGTCGCAGGGTCCGTTACTGCCGCCTAGGTCGGTCGGTCAAATGTTATCCCTGCCCTGATAGCAGACCCCCAGTCGAATCACTTAGGTGGCCTCCCTCTCTTCGGGTCAGTTAATGTTCTGCCCACGACGAATTCTCCCAGCAGGCGTCGTTTGAAGTGGTCACCGTCGTGTTGTTGATGTGGTGCTGAGCAGCGACACTAGGGCATTGTTGAAGAAACCCATTGTTAAGGAGACATGAGAGATGCATTCTTTTCACTTGTAGTGCCTGACAATGCAAAGTGTGCACTCAACCGGAATGGATCAATGTCGTTTACTAAAATGGAAGCGACATTCATTCGCTTCCAGTTGCTACAGTTGATGACCTATAATTATTGTGTGTTTACAATGGCATTACATGTAAGTTAATGGACGAAATTCTTTCCGATCGACAAACCATTAGAGTCTGCAAATGCCTTCTGTGTGCATTCAACTGGATCGTTCGATTGTCATTTGTCAGCACCATGTTGTGTATTTTCATTGACGTTCTGAGCCACTGAACATAATATTATGATTGTCATGCGCCAATGGAACCACTCCATCTCTCTCTCTTGCTCTCTGTCTCTCTGCCTCTGTCTCTGTCTGTCTGTTTGCCTGTCTCTCTGTCTGTCTGTCTGTCTGTCTGTCTGTCTGTCTGTCTGTCTGTCTGTCTGTCTCTCTCTCTCTCTCTCTCTCTCTCTCTCTCTCTCTCTCTCTCTCTCTCTCTCTCTCTCCCTACACAGACATGATCTTCTCCTTCCGCTTGTTGCTTCCTAAATAGACGGATGCTGTTTTGCTGGTTAATCATCCAAACGAGCATCATTCGTCTGTGTCTTCCTGAATCGCGTTCTCTCATCCTGACACTTAGGAATTACTCCGCCCTGCATAATAAACCTCTCTCATAAATCAGGTTTTCTGTGAACATTCGTACAATTCATGCTTACTCGGCTCTTTTAAATTCTTCTTGCTATAGTCCCACTTATTTAACACTTGCAATTCTTGTATATGTTCTATAAAAAACCAAGTAGAGCCTACATGCCTATTAACCCTCAGGCTACCAAACTTTTTTTGTAACACTGACTATCAAGGGGGGCTGTTACCACCCCTGTGGATTTTGGGTTTAGTTTGTGATATCATAAATTGTAATACACCAATGGATTCAGCATTCATTTCTGCACAAAATCGTTATTCTTTATTTTTAGAAAATATGAATGCAACTCGAAATCGTGAATTTTTTTTACCATGGGTACCTGTCGATTCCACAAAAACGTATACTTACGCATAAGCAGAATATTAGATTCCGTGTGTTTTGAGAAAAAGTTAAAGAACGAGAGGCAGACCAAGACAAAGACTGTTAGACTGGATGATGAAAGATGGCTATCAGAAGCTGAAGACGAAAGCGCAGAACAGAGAAGAGTGGAGACGTCAAACATTCGAACCTGCCTAAGGGCAGAGCACGGAAAAGAAAAAGTGTGTTTTGAACATGAATTATATATACAATAATATTTTACAAATGATAAAATCCAATTTTCAACTATAGAAACTAGTAATAAGTCTGTTTTATGTTCAATAAAAAAAACCACGTAGCAGCTGCTGAAAAACGTTTTCGCAGACATGTCGGTTTGCTTTATAAAAAACCCAACATTTTCACACATTTTTATTTATTTTGAGCAGTTCCGGTCATTAAAAGACAAATTATGTAGTATTAGAAAATAGCCCAAAACGCCCTCTGCAGAATGGCATAATTTATTTCTATTAAAAAATAAATTATGACCAAGTTTTAAAAATAAAAAAAACATGAACATTTTATGAAAATATTTTAAAAAATACATTCTAATTTATTTTGAGCACTTCCGGTTGTCAAAAGACAAATCGGTGAGCATGGAAATGTAGCCCCCAAATTCCCTCTATAGAATGGTATAATTTTGTGTCTCTTCATATTAAAGAGCGGAAAAGTTATAGTCGATAATCTAAGAACGGTATGGGGCATCATCAAAGGTTTTAGCTCAAAATGTGTGCCAATGAACCCTCTACAGCTATCTAAAACGTCAAAATTTTATTCCAAACGGAACACGTTTGATTAGGAAAAACCAAGGGGGTGGATACCACCACCCCAAAGTTGCCCAAGGGTTAACTACCAATCACCTAATCGTAATTCAAGAGCTTTAAGATGAAAACGTAAATGGAAATGGCGCCAATCTGGTGTCGACTGCTTGAAAATTTATGTCGCTAACCCATTCTGCTCGACCAATATTTGTCAATAACTTAAATATGCTGTGAACCGACTTGATCAGAGGATCCACCACTGCGGTATTTAGACTAGACGTAGGCTACTTCGGTCTCAATAAACCTTATAAAGGATTATGGTTCTGGAGAACCAGTAGGCTACGTACAGCATATGGTGCGAAATTCTTATCTGGAAAGGAAATGTGTGCCATGCAAATGCTTGACAATATGTTTATCCGAATAATTTTCTTCCTGAAAGATCGGGGTCACATAACCAAACAATAGCTCAAGTTCAGCTTTTGTGACGATTATTGTGCTTGGCTGTCGTTAATTTCGTCGGTTCGCCCGCTGTGTCGCAAAGGCTGTAAGCTTACAGCACTGCTCTATTTCAGATAATGTGATCTTGTTTTGACATGCATTGCATGGAGCCATCGGTCAGTGTTTACGCAGACACGAGATGCCATATAACTGCAAGACAGCTGAGAGCACTGAAGAGAGTCGGCGAGCGATGAATGCCTATTTAATCTAATACCGTTGATTGGAGATATTATGCGCATGAGTGGTTTTGCTATGACATCGTTCGAGTTCAACGCTCTGCAGTGTTGAGCTGTTAGTCGTAGCAACAAATGTTTCTGTGCTAAGGATCTTTGTGAACGACGTATCTATACGATGCCATCAGATTCAACGATTGCATATTATAATTATTAATTATATATATTAAAGGGTCTACTCCGCTGGACGTTTATTGATATCCATGCAGATTATAATCAAGAAGCGTGTCTTGTTTTCAGTTGAGTTGTGCTACTGATTGAGAACAAGCGACATCGTAGACTAATTTAGTTCCGATAAAAGAAGATTATTCAGAAGACCAGCGAGATCGGTAAGTTTCTCGTAGAAATCTTTCTTATTTTGTGGTTTTTCAACTTTCATTTATCGACCTTTGCCTAAAATGTGCGCAGCAACGGAGCGTGCATTTCGTGTCAGTCATTCAGTAGTCGGACTACAAGTAGCTTAATATGTCAATTTCAATGAAACTGAAATTGTTATTGCCGCTTGCCATAGTTCACTTTGTAAATCAGTTGTGTGGCTGGGACAATCTTTCTGAGGAGATTTCATCATAGAGAGAGGACAATAAACGCCTTCAAATTGAATTCTTTACCGATCAAAAACTAAATTATTAAATGATCCTAGACGACTCATTGTACAGGGTGGACCATAAAAAATTAAACCGCTAAGGTTTTTACTAATAATCTTTGAACAAAAGTAGGACTTTCATGTCAAACTTTGCACACCTACGGGCAATTCATTTTATGTAGGCTACAGTAGGTTTCAATAGACAAATTTCATCAAGAAATGACTTCAAACAGAACTAAGTTATATTACTTTTAGTGAGTCTGCCCATTGTTTTTTTACATATCCTAATCCAAATGTGACGAAAAAAACATATTTTATGAAGTCACATCTAAAAGAATTGTTATCAAAGAAACTTGATAAATAGGCCCTAGGCTACATTTCTGCTGGTCCTACCAAGATACTTATTATTAGGCTATTATCTATCCACGGAATTTATTCATCGTCAAAATGACATGCGCAGCAAAGCTGAGCGTCAATTTCATGTCTCGCTGCCTCGGGATAATGCCATAAGTAAAGATATTAGGCCCAGGGCGGATACAGAAATTTTCGAAAAGTGGGCCAAAATTTTCGTCTTGGTCGTTAAAAATCTGATGACTTTTTTTTAGTCATTTGTCTCCAATTCCCAAGAAAAAGATATCATTTTATTCGCCAAAAAGTTGATGACTTTCCGAGCCAGAATATCTGGTCGAAAATAAAGAAATTTCTAAATGGGATCGTGGCCGGATTGGCCCTGCATCCGCCCATGTATTAGCCTATTCATTGCAAATCCGCATTCCGCTGTATTTAGGCCTACATCTGAGTTTATTTAGGCCTAATCGGTAATACGAGAACATCGATCAGCTCATCCCAATTACTCTGGCTGCTTTGTTGCATTATAATTGTCAGCTTGAGATGTGTCATGATCGTGTTCGCTATTTCCTTCCCATTTAATGTGATGTTTACTGTGTTTCTCCTCTCTTTCTTATTTACATCACCTTTGTTTTCTTTATGTTTATTTTCATGTCGTAGTTCATCGATTTCATATTTAACGCGGTCCATCACTATTCGCAGGCCTTCCCGACTGCCTGGTCGTCTGCAAATCTCAATGCTTTCACCATTTTCCCCACACACCTTTACCCCTCCTCCAGCTCCTCTAACGCTTCTCTAACAATTTCTTCTATGTAGATGTTTGAATAGTATTGGTGACAGTGGGTATCCTTGCCTCATTTCTTCTTTCTATTTTTCCCCGGCTCTGAGAATTCTCAATCGATTCTTATCTTTACTCTTTTGGCCCCATGTATAGATTGCCTATCAATCTTCTTTCTCTCCACTCCACCCTTATTCGTCTCCATATTCTCATTAATTTCTTCCAGTCCGCTCTGTCAAATGCTTTTTTGTAGTCGACGAAACAGAAGTATACGTCCTGTCCATGCTGAATACTTCTTTCCGCTATCACTCCCAGCTCTGCCCCTATATATCCCTTCTGAACCGATTATATACGGGCATAAATGAATTGACGTTAAAACAAATAAGTGATGCATTTCATTTGGGAAGTGAATGATTTCAAGCATTCTTTTGATATTAAAGGCTGCCATCTCAGGTTACACGGACAGTTTTGTTTATTGGCGAGTGGACATGGAAAGAAGGAGACTACAGTCGCACAGTCTTCTTCTGACATGCTTAGCGTGCGGGCATTTTAAAAGGAATTTTTAGAATTGCACAACCAGCAGTGTTTTATTTAGTGTCCTTTTAATGCCCGAAATTTTCTAAATTTCTGACGACCTTATTGTTAGTCATTCGCCAGAAATCTACAATATACCAGCTTCCATGCTTTAAAATCTAATGACCTTTTCCAGTAATTTTCTCCTAAACTTACCCAAAACACACATAATGTCGTCTTTTAAAGTTTTTTTTACTGTACAACCATTTCATTCCATTCCGTCCCTCTATGGTAAACTACCTCCAATCCGATGACAGTTACCTTTTTACTGATGTTTCACTGCATAAGATAATTATTGCTTTTGCGACTGCATGCACAAAGTTATTTACAACTGTATAGTTTTTTGTGTACAACTGCACGTTAAAAAAGCCCTGCGTAGCATATGTGATCTTTTATGGACATGTAGGTCTAGATCTACATGCCAAGAGGTTGGACATGTTCAAACTTGATATCGGCACGATGGTGATAGCTATAATTGACTTGATGGGTCTGTGACGATTCGACGTTGGAGACATTCCTCTATTTTCTGTAAATCTCTATTCACACTGACAATAAATTATATGCGTGGGGCGAGGTGGTGTAGTGGTTGCGTCGTTGCCTTGAGGCCGGAAGGTTCGAGGTTCTGAATCCACTTCAAGTCGCCGCAGGGACCTTGGGCAAGTCCTTCACTCGCAATTTCTCAGCGCTTCGGCGTGAAACTCCGATGCAGTGTCCGATCTGCATTGACCGGAGCGCCTCTGAGTAGAGTGCTTGACTGGGCGCTATAACAAGTGCACTTACAAATAAACAAATATGAATTGTTAGATTTACGCTGCATCCTTTGTTTTGCTTCAGAACCTTTTTTTCTTTCTCATTATAGTCTACATTATTTTGTTGCGCCTCTTAACGCAAGCGCAGCATTGTTGTTTGCGTGTTCCGCAACAAGTCGGAGCTGTTCCTCAAATTCTGTCAGTTCTCATGAGGCGATAATTGTTCTTGTGCATTACAAGTCGAATTAACCCTTGTTGCTCGGTCCTCTTTGACCTCCACCTCATGGGACGATTAGATCTGGTTCAGCGCTCGGCTGCTGGGTGATACGGCTAGTCCCCGAATTCTCCTCTGTCTATGCCTACCTGCGTGATGTGTTGCCCTTGCTGCCTGTAGCCCAGCGTATCGAATTGCTGCTCTGGTTTCACTCTGCATCCTTGGTTGCACTTTATCATGCCTACGCGATCACTTGAACTATTTAACAAAGTGATTATTTTGCGTAGAATATAAATACAACGATACAATGGCAGTATCTTTAACTGAAGTTAAAGTACTAAAACGACAAATGCAAATATATTTGCCCTAACATAATTATTATTTTTAAAACTGAAATTAGCATACTGAAACTGAAACCAAAAAGCATTTAAAATTCGTCCATAAAAATACAACGAAACTGAAAGTAATGATAATATTATTATTCGAAAGTAAACAATTAGAACCTAACTTAACCGATAACAATAGGCCTACCCGGTATTCTTATTGCTTAGCCTATTTGGAGTAGCAAACATAAGCAATAAGAACTTAAACGAAAGTTGGGGGTTAATCACCAAACGTATAATTGAAACTAAAAAATCCTGACTTTTAGAACAACGCTACTTTCAGCACAGCATACCATTGATGGAAAGCTCTGCATTTATTCCACAGGTGAAATAATTGAAGATGAGTCATCCATTGACGATCGAATACATGACGAGGGAAGACGAAATGGTTTCAACCGATATCGAGGCAGCTGGTAGGTGTAAAAGAAAAGAGGAGGAGGAACAGCGCGAGTCATTTAAAGACAAAGGAGAGCAGATCAATTCAAGACCAAACACCGGTAACTCCGAGAGAAATTCGGTAAACGACATATTCCACACAAATCAAGAGGAATCAAATCTCGAAGTCATTGAACAGGTGAGAGAGGAGATGAATGTAACCATAGCAGAGAATGAGAGAGTGAGCTTCCTGAAGATCATGGCAATGGGAATGAGACGTAGGATGAAAATCTTTGCAGAAGAAGCAACTATTGTAGGTTTGTCTTATCTGGTCAAACCATCAACACACAAATTTGGATCAATCATCCGAAAGGTGGTGTGGACGATGCTGCTCCTGTTTGGAACGGGTTTCATGGTTTACCAGGTCTACGATCGCATATCAAATTATCTGACATATCCAACCATCGTCGACTATCAAGTGGCTTACAACCGATCTCTACGCTTTCCTACGGTCACCATCTGTCCAGAGTTTATCATCAGCAAAAAAGGCGTCGGGTCGCTTGGTAATTAATTCAGCTTGTTTTGTTTTCCTATTAAATTCACGAAGCCACTAGAATTATTCTGCCTTCTTGTTGCATCGTTAGAAGCCTCTGTACTTCCACCTTGCGTAATATACATGTAGTACCCAGGTAGTAAAAGTAGTTATAGTAGGGGTGGTATACAGTGGCGTAACAATAGGGTAGACTGGGTAGACAAAGTCTAGGGGGCCCCCGAGTTTAGAGGCCCCAGAGGGGCCCCCGAGTTCCTGGTTACGCCACTGTAAGTGATAATACATTTCAATATTCACATTTTGTCTAGGGGCCCCCGAGTTCCTAGTTACGCCACTGGTGGTATATGGACAGTTGCTACAGTAATAGTGGTGATAGCGACGATTCTTATGCTTTTTATTAAAATTATTATTACTATTAATTTTGTTTATCGATCTTAATAATTACTGCTATTGCCATCCGTGTAACATGTTCGTGTTCGGACCTGTTACACGGATGGAGGAGAAAAGGCTACCAGCGACAGTGCTAGCCTATATGGACAAACAGACGGGAAGAGAAGCAGAGGAAGACCAAAAAAGACATGAATGAAGAACGTGATGGAGGATCTAGAAACGCATGGACAGTAGTAGTGTACAATTATTATTATTCATTATGTTGATGAAAATATGAGTCTTAATTAATTAATATAATAAAACAAAAAAATGGCAGCACTATTATAGTATAATTATGTTAGAGTGCATGATTTTTGTTTAATTCTTTGCGATCACATATGTATGGGGTTAGAGCAATAATAATAATTACTAGCAATAATTGTAATAATTCAGCCTATTTAATTAAATTATTTACATGTGGCCTTATGAACTCAAGTCGTACATACCTCATCACTAATTATAACATTTCATTTTCTTTCTTTCACTTTCTTTTTGTGAGGTCCGGCAGCAGAAAGCTTTGCTTCAATCCGTTATCCACCTGCGTATTATATGGGATTAGGTGACGAAAACATAACACCTGACATTCAACCATTGGATTTGGACTGGATGTTCGTCTACAGTGTCATTGCTGTAAGACCGAAAGATTGGATGCTCGAGGTAAGACCACGTATTGCATTATTTAGTCTATCTATAGGCATTGATTTGCATTTTCACCAGTTCGTAACGTGCAATTACATTGTGCGTGTAGCCTTCATCATAGGCAACTAATATTACTTATGAAAATGGTCATAGGCTGCTAACACTCTGGTCATCAAAAATTTGTCATAGCAGCATCCAGTCACAATAATAGTTATTTTTTTTTAAATTTCATGAACAACAAGCCCGGTTTCAATTTAGTTCACTCTTCCTATGACAGTCATAATAATATTATAAGTCGTCTATCACGCATCTTTCAGGCAGCAAGCGGTAAAATAATTAAACAGAAAATTAGAAAAGGATTTATCAATGAAAGGTATATCGATGGAAGGAACATGTTCGTATGGTATGAGAATGATAGGCCCAAGGCCGTAGCTAGGGGGGTGTTTTGGGTGTTTGAACACCCCCCGAATTGGAAAATGTGAAAAATAATAAAATGCATTAACGAGCACATGATGTGAAAACCATGAAATAAAACCATGAAAACACCCCCCGAAATATTTCGAATGAAAAATCATCCACAGTTTTTTTGGGAAGGAAAATTGGTGAGTGAAACACCCCCCGAAATAAATCCTGGCTACGGCCTTGGATAGGCCATCAGAAGAACAGTCAAAGCAGCAAAAATCAGCCAAAAGAAAGAGAAGGCAATGTAATTATTCTTCTGGCAAATTTGATAGTTAAGCAATAAGCATGCTGAGAAAAATTTGCAGAAGATGTGTATAAAGGAGGAGGCTATATATTGGGATTTTGACTTCCGCCTTTAGAAAGGTGATTTTTTTCTCTTAATGATGGTCTGCACCTTTTGCAGTGATAAGAGCCCAATAAGACAGATCTTCATAATGATGAAAACTTCAAACCAGGTCGAAAGACGATTGGTCGCGTTAAATAAATCGCTTGATTCACATCCAAAGTAGGCTATAGGCTACATGAATACCGTTTTAAAATCCGCTGTATTGTTTCCAGGTCGAAAAACTAATTCGCCTATTGTTTTATTTAGTATAATAATTTATTGTGTGAGTGCTAACAAAGTACATCGTCAATATTTCAGTGTACATTCGGGAATCGACCTTGCCATTCAAGTGATGCGCTAAAAGAGATAACGACGGGTCTTGGATATTGTCTGTCGTTCAACCCAGGTAAGCATGCTACGGTCCTTGGCGAACCTGAAAAAGCTATATACATTAGCACATAGGCCTACATGTAATTATGTGCTAAAATGGCTGAACATTCTTAGATGCCTGGACCAAAACAACCAGTTCGGATCTGAATTCTGATTACTCGATTCCATTCCAATTCAACAATGACGTCTGTGTCGCGTGACAATTGACAGAACACAAACCAGACAATGTCCAGTGCTGTCAACGGGCTTAAAATTTAAAAATGAACGGGTAAAAGGTTAATAGGTCTACATGATTTGTAAACTTTTAGAAGATTTATCTTTGAAATTTAAGTTACGGCAAACTACGTGACGACTCAGCCTGGAGCGAATTCCGGGCTTCGTCTTGTGCTGTGGGTCAACCAATCTGATTGTCACGTTACGATGTCTCCAGCTGTTGGATTCAAGGTAGGCAACTATCATATAACGACTTTGAAATGAGTCGCTTTACTTTCTGCCTGTCATAATTATGAATGCGTTCCTTTCAGTGTGTGATTCTAGCATGAGTTTATACATAGCCAAACAGTCATGGATTGAGGCATAGGCCGCAGGCGGATACTTTCTTCAAAATTTTTCAAATTGATACACTCTCATAGCAACCAGATTTCTCATTATATAATTTTTGAGAGACATGATTCAAGACTTCATTAATGGTTTCCCCATTGTTTATTTATTTATTTTCCAAATAGGCATAGTAATTGTTGGATTTTAGGATGTCATCTTATTAAAAAAAAAATAATTGCTAATTATTTCAGTGCCCAGAGACGTGGTAGGCCTAGAGTACTTCAATAAAATAATGCCCCTCTCTTCGTCTGTTTATCCATTTAATGTGAGTGTCCATTGACAGTGTCGTGTCAAGCCTCACTCCGATAACGTTTAAAGTGGATGCTAACTTTAAGAGCGTGTGTGAAAATGCAGATTAAAGTTTAACGAATAATAATATAGCCCACTAAGGGATTGTCTGACTTACACAGATGACTTGCACAGGCAACGAATCACAAAAATCATGAAAGTGTAATAATTTTCGTTCTGAAAATAATTTCTATTTCTTTTCATATTTCAGTTCTCTGAGGCCTATTTCAGTTCTAATTCTATTCTCGTTCTCAGAATAATTCCCAATTTTCGTTCTTATTCTCGTTAACGAAAATTAATAATTTTACTTCTAATTTCTATTTCCGTTAACGAAAATATCACTGGCCCACTTCTTTTCTGCGTTTAATTAAAATTTTAAATTAATTAACTTTCAAACGTTTGCTGCCTTGTAGGTTGTCCTGCACGATCCCTACGACCAGCCTGTTGTGCCAGATCTGGGATTCAGAGTCGGAACGGGTGTTTCAACGTCCATCGCATTTTCACTCAGAAACGTGAGTTAAACTCCACAGAAATTGTGCTTTCTTCTTCAAGTAGCAAATAGTATAATTCAGTGTGTTTGATGTAACAGTATGGATTTTACTCATATTGAAGATTCGCGCGGGTACAGAACCATTGTTTGCACATGTTTACACTTCTGTCATATTTTTACAACTGTTTAGGCTTATGTATTATACTCGGTCGAAGGCAATGGCGTAGCCAGGAATTTGAGATGAGGGGTGGGGGCTATAGCCTGGCCGGACACCCTTCCTGACACCAACCCACCAGTATTACAGTAAATAAAAATGGAATAAAGTAGCGAAGGGAATAAAGTAAGAAGAACAATTGTTACTACAATTGTTTTGTTTTTTCTTACTTAAGTGGATAAATAACCTTTTAAAAACTTTTTTCTAAGCCAACGGGGTTTATCCCCCCGCCCAAACCCCCTTGTCTACGCCACTGGTCGAAGGAATGGCTTGGAATGTTTAACTCAGAATCGCATCTTACCAGACGATTCCCAACAGCTACTATTATATTCCGAATTTGTTTGCATTGCTAGCACAACGTTTTGTTCGTTATATTTTGTAGCTATCTATGTTGCCTGCGCCGTATGGCGATTGTCGCAATGGCGAAGACTACACGTATCAGAAGTGTATGATGCAGTGCGTGGATGATTTTGTTTTTTCCGCTTGTAAATGTTACACGAATCCATCCATTGGTATGACACATTTAAATTGATTCAGGTTGTAACTATGTGTTCGAAATAGGCCTAAGTGGCAGAGTTTGTTAGCCTTTTCTGTCTTGCATTCTACTTGCATATGTCTACATCTGTCTCGATCTGTTTGTCCGTCAATCCCTAACAAATTTGTTGTACACCATAAACAACTACATAAACATGTTCGTGTGTAAATAAGTATGCACGACAGCATGTGTTCCTCTTTGTTTTGTATTTGCTTATATAAACATTTGTGTGTTTCCTTTTTCATGGTCGAATGAAAGCCAAAGTGCAGTTTAAATTCTTTCAATATAATTATCATTCGTTCACTGATTCATTCAAGTATTTATATAGCACATCTCCTTTGAAACTATTCAGAGGTGCTCCCGACTCCAGCATGGTAAAAGAACAGTTGCTGCTAGAATGTGTTAGAGAGTGACATATGGAACAAACGCAGCTCAAGGTGAAGGTTATTCCATGTGTCGGGTCAAAGAAAAAGCAGAGCCTTTCATAATGTAAATACTAGTAAACGGGACAGAGAGCACTCCGCTTTTCACATACTAGTCCGAGTACCGATTGCAGGCTGACAAAGATCTGGTACGTAGGTTGGAGCAAGGCCTATAGCTTAGACATCGAAGTCAGCTAATAATATTATAAGAATTTTTTATATGTTATGACAGCGACGTACAGTGACTGTTATCTTTTTGAAGGAATCTACCTGAATATTCAGTTTTGTTCGATTGATTTAAGGAAAACAGATCTGCTCAATGGACCAGTACTATACCTGCGTGCCAAAAGTCGTAAGACGGGGAGTTTCTTCCGGCACATTTGACAAGTGTGATTGTCCTCTTCAGTGCCACATCGCCACATATCCACACTCGATATCTACAAGTCCTCTGTCAGAGCATTTCCTCAATTACATGTGGCAGCGATCTCAATTCAAGGGAAGGAATCTGACGATGTCGAAACTTGGCAAGGAACTCGTTTACCTGGATATCTTCTACTCTGACTTGAACTACATCGACATCCAAACATATCCTGCTTACGATTTCCTCACATTAGTGTGTGACATTGGTGGTGCCTTGGGACTGATTCTTGGAGGAACACTACTCACCATTATCGAAGTTTCCGAGTGCTTCATTCAGCTGTTGAATGAACTTATCAATGCTATAAGGTTCATTATAATAATTAATCGTCGTTGAGAGATTAACCTCTGAGCATGCCAGATGCAAATTTCATCCTTATAGATTAATAGAGTGGACCATAGAGTTGAGAAATCATAGCCATTTAAAAAGTTATAACGAACGCTTGACAGTCTATTTATTGTTTGGACGAGTTGCATTCAGTGGAAGAAAACAATAATAATTGGGCCTAAGCTTATAATAATAATATTATTGAAGGCCTACAATGCACATTGAAGCATAATTATCTCAATAATTTAAAATTGCTTTGATCGTAAATATTTGTAGTTATAGTTCAGCACAGGCGAGCGTCCTCAGGTGGAGAAAGTCAATGACTATAGAGCAATCATAGGCGGAGACTTGGCCCGCACTTGGGGGGGGGCGCACGAGCGGCAGTATAACTATCGCCGAGGCCGAGACCCTTACCCGAACACCTTCCTAAAATTTATTGTCGAATGTTTTTTATTTTTCATGCTGCAACTGTGGCATTTCAGGCTGTCATTTAAAAAAAATTGCTCAATTTTTCAGTGCTATTAGTCCTGGTTCAGGACTTCGAAACTGCCCTCCCAGTGTTGAAATGTTTTTTAATTTCCACACTGCAATGGCAGTCAATTTAACGAAGTTGCTCATAATTTCAGTGCCTATAGTCCTGGTCTAAGATTACAAAGTGTCTCCCCAATGTCAAATTGTTTTGAATTTCCACACTGCAATGGTAGCATTTTATACTGTAATTTTGACGAAATTGGTCATCAGATCAGTGCTGATAGCCTTGGTCTAAGATTTCAAAGTGTCCCCCGTGTCGAACATGTTCTAATCTCCATATTGCAATTGTAGCATTTTAGTATGCCATTAAACTAAATTGCTCATCATTTCTGTGCTAATTGCCTTGGTGTAACACTTCAAAGTGTCCCCATGTCGAACATTTTTTAATCTCCCTGCTGCAATTGCAGCATTTTAGGCTGTCATTTTAACTAAATTGCTCATCATTTGAGTGCTAATAATCATAGTTTAAGACTTCAAAGTTTTCCCACTCATTGTTTTATTTTTCTTAAATTTCTACACTGTAATGGAAACATTTTAGGATGTGATCTCAAAAAAATTTCTCAAAATTTCATTGCTTAAGACTTTAATGAATGTCATCTCGACATTGTTTAAATTTTGTAATTTCCATTTTCTTAATTGTAGGAATTTAAGTTGTCATCTTGATAAAATTACTCGGTTTTCAATGCTGATATTGACGAAATTGCTCATCATATCAGTGCTGATAGCCTTGGTCTAAGATTTTTGACATTAGTTTAATTCTTAAGAGAGTCGCATCCCAATTGTATGGATTTCCACACTGTAATCGTAGCTTTTCTAACTGCTATCTTCACAAAATTATTCATTTAAGTGCTCAGTGACATGGCTTAAGACTTAAATATAATTATGTCCCCTCCCATTGTTTTAAAATATTTTCAATTTGCAAACTGTAATGATAGCATTTTAGGCTGTCATCCTAAAAACTGATTATTACGGGAAAAACAGTGGATAACAATGTAGAAATTTATAATGATATATCTTAAATATTGGGGTATATAAGCACCTCCGTCCCCCACCACAAACTTTGGTGGGGACCGTCCCCGCTATCCCCCTAAGTTTCCGCCCATGAGAGCAATGCTTTAGAAGTTCTTTGTTTTGAGCAATTTGCAACATAAACCACATCCAAAAGATTCTGACAAAGACACAAGTTCTATCCACAATCGATCTGACTTTGCTAGTAATTTTATGCAGACATTCACCATCGCTAATTTTCGCTAAAATACGTAGAAATCCGCTATAGTCCTTCGTTTGGTTTGTCATGTACTTGTGTTGAAATGTTCAGATCGGTTAGCAATTAATTCCCTTTCCAAATCAAGATTCTGTCTCTGTGTCTGTGTTCCATCCTTGACTTTAAACTGCTTTGCTGAAGAGCTGCTCGTGTTATAAAGTTTGTTATGTGCTTATTTCCTTTCAGTTCTAAGATGTTGTTTTTCTCCTGTATGAGATCTCATGTGCATTTTGGGAAAACAAACTTCAGTAAACGATTTCTGACATAACTGACATTGATGTGGTTTCTCCCTGGTGTTCTGATATGTGTTTTCAGATAATACGTACATATATATGTATGTACGACGTGTACGTATGTATGTATGTACGTATGAATGTATGTATGTATGTATGTATGTATGTATGTATGTATGTATGTATGTATGTATGTATGTATGTATGTATGTATGTATGTATGTATGTATGTATGTATGTATGTATGTATGTATGTATGTATCAAATAAAATCATTTTTTTGTTTTTTTTAACCAACCACTTTTTACAGTCAAACAAAATTGCATGTAACATATTCAAATGGGAATGGCCACAAGGATGGGCCCCGAAGGGATCACTGACCCCGCTAGGGACACCTACGTACTTGTGAAACAAAAAGATGGAACGGCCGACAATTGCTATTAATTAAGAGGTGAATTATTACAATGATTACAACTAAGCTTATACTTCAGATATCTTAACTAAACATTATTCACAGAAGCACTATATAGGCTAACACTGCAAGTGCCGATGTTCTTAGATGTAAGATACCATGACAAAATTATCGGTCCATTTCAGGAAACATGGACTACTTCTGTTTAAACTCCGATAGTTCAGCAAGCGTCAGTCGTAGGCCTAAAGTAAAATCACTAATCGTCGCTCAAACATGAAACATTCTTCTAATTAATGGAAATCTGATTGCATTTGTTAAAACTTATCTAAAATGTCTAACATTGTTTGGAACGAATAGAATTACAGCAATGCTACACGTTAATGGATCTTGAACGGCAGTTTATTAAATATGTAGCTTTCCGCTAAACATGGGCGTCCGCACATAGAGACAAGAGGGGCACTTGTCCACCCCCTCCCTAGAAAACTGATTTTCCTATTTTTAGCTACTACTTTTTGGTTTTGACTAATTTCTTTGCACTAAAGCGCAAATGTTACAAACGATACACAACGTAAAACTGTGAAATTTACATTTTAGAAAACTGTGAAAACATGCTTGTGTTATATATTGCTTGTGTTTCAATATTCTGCCTTAAATTTTCCATCTCTTGCTAGAAATTTAAACCGCAGTCATTGTGTTTTACCCCTCCTGCAAAAAATTCAAAGGGCGCCCATGCCGCTAAACCGATAGACTTACATTCAAGTGAGTCATTCTATCACTCAACCTTGCTCAATTCAATTGTTCAAGAATACAGCAGTTGAACCGTAGTTAAATTGGTATAGGTGTGAATCGGATGTGGTCCAATCAAGGCAACGGTCCGTTTATAACAACTCTCCCTAATTTGCAATTTGCTGCTTTGCATCAATGTAATTTGTAATTCAATTTCATTTTCTTTAGTAATTGGTAATTTGTAATTCAATGACACTCTACTGTGTAATTTGCTCTTCCCTGCAGTGTAGGCACATGATTAGCTGATTGATCGTCGATTGAAGGACCAAAAAGACTGCATGGTTGAGTGATTGAAGGACAAACGGAGCTGCTAACTAAGACAAGTAGGCTACATTGACTGGGTCAAGTTAGCTGACAAACTTAACACTCTAATATTTCATTATCGTGTTTTATTACCATAATAATGATTCATACAGGCTATATGAATGTAGCCTACGATTACAAGTAGGCCTACAATTAAAAAATACAGGCATGGTAGCCTTTGTCGATTGCATTCAGCGTTGAAGTTCGCACAGCTATTTTCTAGAGTCCTCTGTAGACGATGTGAAGACCGTGTCGAGCACACATCGCAAGTCAGCGTGTGTGCTATCATAGCCTTTGTTCTTTAGCACACAAGAGCAGATAATTTACATTGTCTTTTGTACATGAACTCAATGGCATTATCAAGTCTCCATAAGTTGAACTGAAAAGTACTATAACTGACATTTTGATCTATGGTTTTTATCTCCCTGTCGACTAAAGGTTAAGATCCATCGCGATAAAATTATGTGCAATAAGCATATATATATATACCTATT